>JAMZAV010001042.1:0-218384 GCA_024449915.1 Sweltsa coloradensis | reverse complement strand
ATTTTTCACTTTTGACTTTCGTCATTCTTGGGAAATACTTCAAATAATATTCAATAAAAAATATATATTTGGTAGGTAATAATGTACTCTTTGTTCGCCAGACAAACAGACAGAAAGTCCTACCAACATAAAGTATCCGCCTGGTGGAAGCTAGGGCAGGGCAGTTACCTTGAGCAGGGAGGGGACGCCTCCTCCCCTGACGCTAACCGGGTCGTCATCAAGCACAGTAGAGCGACGAGAAGTCCAGGTTGACCCATCGTAGCCAGAACGAGCGAAACGGGCAATCTACTGAAAAACTAAAAAGGTTACATTTTTATAAATTAGATTCAGTTTCGGATAAGCGACTTGGGTGCGGACACTCGACGTCTAGAATGAATGCATATTGAGTAATTACATTTTTGAACTTTTCGGATAAGATGAAGGAAAATCAATATTTTCCTGTTCGGTGTTTTCACCCTACGAGAGATAACTGAATACTTATTTCTTGTACATAGCCTTTTTTCCCATTTAAATCGAGGATTTTTTCATGCGTTTTCTAAGTTCATACAAAATTGGAATTTTTGCTCGATATTTTAAAATGTCGTGTGACCAGACGAGGCCAAAATTTAAAATACAAGCCATGTACGAGGATGAGTATGCACAAAACCAATCTTGATCGAGGGAAAAATGTAGGCGTAGTTCGAAAAGTACGAACGATCATTTTCGGCTCGAATCGTAGCGTTTATTTATTTATTTATTTATTTATTTATTTATTTATTTATTTATTTATTTATTTATTTATTTATTTATTTATTTATTTTATTTTTTATTTTTTTATCTAGGTGCCCGTTAGGGCGCCGCAGCCAAGCCGCGGTGCGCTACACACTCAAGCACCTTATACACCAAGCAGATTTGGGGGTGATTTTCGAGGTGTTACCAGCCGTCATGTAACGTGATGTAAACTTGAAAACTATCACAATCGAGGGGATTTGGGTACCTGACAACACATGCCAAATTTTATTGGGGTACGATTTTTTCCTTCTTGGTGAAAAAATGGCTTAAAACATGCTCAAAATCACTTTAAGGGTGTTAGCTACTGCCTACTACTGCCTACTACTGCTACTGGTAACATCTAATACGTCGGCCCGCGATTTTGACCAGACGGGTGGGACTACAATGTTCATATTTTACATGGACATTAAGGTTATAGAAATATAGTCTCTTTTGAAAAAAAAAAAGTTGAAAAAGTTTGGGTTTGGGAAAGGGTTCCAAATAAAGGTTTTAAAATAAGCCTTAAACACTTGGCATACAATCAACAAGTAACCATAGTTACTTGACACTTGTTGACGGTATAAGCAGAGTTAGGCGGGAAAGTGCGATACGTAAACAAATAGCGGACATTTAAAAATTTTTTTTCTTTGTGTGGAAAGAGAAAAGGTGTCATTTACTCTCATAAAACAAATCAGAAACCGTCCCTGGCCTAGGCCCAGATGTGGAAAATTATTTATAATGCAAAAGTGTAGGGGCTAAAGTTCCATTTGGCTATGGACTAGTAAATTCCATACTTACATTACATGTTTGACAACCTAGCCAACCCTATGCCAGCACAACATTGTTCTGATATGATTGCTCAACTGTTTGTTTACATAATTGCAACAATCAAATCATTTCATACAACTTGTCTTTCGATTGGGCCCCCCCGGGTTTATGAAGGCACTGCCATCTAGAATAATATAGAACTTTTTCGAGCTCTTTGCTATACGCAAATCTTTTAAAGTGTTTGGATTTCGTGATACTCTTTTAACCATAGACATCCTATATAATTGGCTAGACCAGCAGTCGGTGGTCCCACTTCCGGTACAAATTTGAAGCCATCTTAAAATGACAGTTTACATTTTAATCCCAAAAGGGAGCGATTTGTGGCCAAATAGTTCTCAAGATTGCCCCCCAGGTTGACAGGTAAGCATACTAGCCTTTAACACCAAATGATTACTAAATTCCCTTATGCAATCACTTCGTATTTGTTTCTTTTTTTTAATACCATGCTGCACAAGCTAAAACCATATCAAACAACCAGTAAAATACTTTTTTGCATAAAAAAACTAAATTAAAACCCAAATCGCCCTTTAAAGGGCCGGTTGAGTCTTTTAATTTGTACGCTGCGCCTTGCGGGGGTATAGGGACTGCTAATCTGCCTACTATAGGGGTTTAATAATATCAAAGCTTTCAATCACAACCCATGACTTTTTCCCCGATCCGTTCAAGAATACCAATTCCTTCGAAAAAAAAACGACTTCGTTTTCAAATGCTTTTCAACTCATCTCCCCCAAATCAAGAATTGGGGTCCGTCCTTAACCTCGTTATACCATGGTAACCACCTATACCCCGATGTCTGAACCGGGTCTAGATATTTTTCATCCATATTGTTTCGCTAAACCTAGAATTTTTAAAACAAATTTTATAAAAATATTTTATTTTAGCAAAAAATTTTGTAATGGAATTGAAAAAGTAAAGAGATCACACACATAACAAAAACTTTTAGAAAAACAGCCAAACCTTTCCACTCAAAAAGGGAAAGAGATCTAAAAAAAGGGCCAGCCATCTACCCTTCCCATAAACGTACAGTGCCCCTAACACATCCCCGAAAAGCTTGGAAAAAGAATTTGCATGTTATTACGTTTTAAATTTTAAATTTGAAAAAAAGAAAATTGGATAAACTTTACGGTTAAATTAAAAACGCAAAATTTTATTTTGCCAAGCTTTTCGAGGGTGCGTTATGGGACACTGTACGGTTTTTGTGGAAGGGTAATGACTTGGCCCCTTTTTTTTGATCCATTCCTTTTTAGTGTGTAGGGTTTGGCTGTATTTCTACAAGTTTTTGTTATGTGTGGTTTATTTAAGTTTTCCTATTTTTTAAAAAACGATTTACAAAGGAGGAAAACTAAAAAATCTAATTACAAGAGAGAAACCAATAAAAAATTTTCGTAAATATTGAAATAGTACATTAACAAACAATGCATTTAAAACCCCAAAATTTTGGGAACAAATAAAAAAAATATATATATAATGCATTTAATGAATGAATCAAATATAAAAAAGGGTGTAGAATGAAAAGAAAAGAAAAGAAAGGGGGGAAAAAAAGGAAAAAAGAAAGAAAGAAAAAGATTCGATTGCGATTTCGAGCTTCGTCCAGTCGTACGAAAACATTGACAGCACACGCTCTTTTACTTCCGCTTTAGTCAGGCGCGAAGATTTGGCATCGTCGTCACTGTGAGTGTGTTGGGGGGCGAGTAGGCAGTGGCGAGTAGCCTAGTCTAGTCAGCACCAGGTGACAGCAGTGACGTAATACAGAAGTTAGATTTGCTAACACAAGAGACATAACTAGGCCCTAGGGACATTAACTTCAATAGTACCGGTATGTCACAAGCTGAACTAATTAGTCCAATGCGAGACCCAGATTTAAGGAGTCGCTGTGCGATACCCGCCGCAGTGAATCCTGCCTGAAAAGTGTTTTTTACAAGTTTTTTTTTCAGTCAATTAGGCAAATGAAGTATCAACTCATTATATAGCCTTTGAACATTCCACCCACACCCAGTTAATCCTCACACCCTACGCCTGGTCAGTGTTTTGGACATTCCACCCACAACCCACTTAATCCTCACACACCCTACACCAAGTCATGTGTTGGACATTATCTGGATAGAATTGTATCATCTAGATAATTGATAATCTATCTTTAGCTAAATAAAAACATATAGGTTATTTTTTATCTTTACCTACAATCTTGCTTATTAGTTATCGGACCCAACACTGCACCTAGTTACCTGAAGGCACTCCCTGCAGGTTTCATTCGAAATAAACAAATAAAAACATCTTGGATGGGGATTTCATTCAAACCATGTTTCTGTATGAGAGAAGCTCAAACTCTGTGTATGATGACAATCATACTCCTTTGACCTTACCTGTCATTCACACTCCATTGACGGAGACGCTGCTAAAATTTGCAAATGCACCAAGGTGCATAACAAGTAATTCAAAATGGCCGAAAGCAAAGCTCAATTCTAATTTGTACTCGCCGTATGACTGCTACTCGGAAAACTTCAATAATGCTTGCCGGCGGCGAGAATCAAACCAGGTTAACCAACGATTTACTAAAATAAGTTCACTTAAAATAAATACAAGTTATGAACGTGGAATGGTATTTTCACGCGAATCAAGAAATATGGAAGTTCAATGAAGAATGCTGAGAATGGCTTACGCGAGCCTAACGGCTTATTTTCATTACTGTCTTGGACGTATGCTTCAACTCTCTAGGTTAGTATACTCACCTTTGCAAAGCAGGTCTACTTGTACAAGAATAATACGCCGCTAACCGAATGGCTCTATTAATAACCGCCTCGCGCTTAGCCAAATTGAAGTCAACCACAACCTTCCCGTACAAGCTCGCGCATAGACTAAGCCCGAAGCCGCAAGCGCAGAAACAAAATCAAACAGAAATATTTTGCCTGTCAAACAGCCAATTAATTTATCGAATGCAATAGTTAAAGAGAGCGAATGGAGGATTGAGAAACTTCGCTTGGACGCGACCTTGCTGCGTGCTGGCTGGCACACAGGCAGGTGGAATATTTCCTCGAAAGATGTAAGTTTATGACAGTTTGAGGAAGATGTTAAAGAGTACTCCCGTATATTATAATATGATAATTATATAAATAATTAAAAATGTGCCTCCACCGGAGATTGAACCCGGGACCTTGGCTGTCCGGGCCAATGCTAGTTCAATCCCCGGATTTTTTTACAAATTTCTGCTTATACTACCATCATAACAGCGTATAGTCATCTACTATAAAACCAAGGTTAAACCATGGACTTAGAATAGTAACTGGCGTACTGGACCTGCAACATTATGAGGAGGTGCGTCTGCGATTCTCGTTTCCTGTTTAGGCCTAAACTTATAGCAACAATAAAATTGACGGCCATTTTAGCACTTCAAAATGTAAATAATTGTGTAAACAGGTGAAAATGGCGACAATGTTTGACAAGTTTTTGTTTTTCGGGGCTAGTTTCACAGTACACAAAGTCCATGGTTAAACATTATAATATATTTTTTATGTTTTAATATTGGTTTTATCAATAAGTATAGAAATGTATAGAAGTATATATAGAGTATAGAAATGTTCTATACTCAATGGTTTTATGGTACAGGCGACTATAACCGTTGAGTGACTAATATTAGTCACTCAACGATAGAACTAAATAAAATTGTCATTAATTAAAAGAAATAGACTAATACAATTTTTTTTTTTTAGATAAATCTTGTTTTATTACCGGTATATGAGTTAACTGTCATTATCAACTATGTTATAAATTACATGACAATAGTATGAACACAATTGGAAATGAGATTAACCTAGGTGTATAGTAAATCAAAGCCTGTTTTTAAGAATATAATAAAATCATATATAAAGTTAGATTATATAAAATAATGTTGTAAATTATAATTTTCTTCCATTCTCTGTGAGAATTAGGTAATTTATCTATAGTAAAACAACTTGTTGCAGAAGTTGCGACCCGTTTCCATAGTTTTATTCGCATGTTTAGCCCTATGTACAGAGTTTCACATTTACAATAATGTTATTATAGAAATAGAAATAAACAGCAAAGCCCACAAAGTTTAACTTTAAACTTGAGTTTGGACAATTACCAACAGTGACGTAGGGCCAGGGCCTAGGCCCTTCAATGTAAAAAGATGACTGAAGACAATTACAATAGATCAACTTTAGATTAGATAGATTTAGATCCATAGCTACTACTAATCTAACAGGGCTAAATCTACTATTTATTCTAACTTAAAACTAGATTAAGCCACTGCCACACACTGCATGATCCAATGCTATTTAAAGCTATTTAAATAATGACCTATCCCACTAGTTCGCATTACGAAACGGGCGCCACCGTAAATTTTCCCACCATGCTGGCTGCTTGTTATGGATACACGACGTGGTGGCGGTGGTGGTCCAGGAAATTGAGATGCACTTCACATGTTTTCCTTGGCAACGGTTTGTTGTTTCTTTCCTTGATTTCCATAACATGTTCTAACCTCATTCTTTTGTTGTGTGGCGAACAGTCAAACGTAGGCCTACGTTGAAATGAATATTGTGATATTAGTTCTATCTTTAAGGTTCTATGCTTAATAGGTAGGTACCTAGGGTTTCAATATTAGAAACTAATTGTAAGAAAAATGCATTCATTTCACGTTACCCTACCTAGGCCTAGGGTAGGCCTACTAGCTAGCCTAGACCCTAGCTTTGTAGGGGCCTAGGCCTAGCCCTAGGAACTCCTTTGGTTGGGTAGATGTCCAAAATAAAATCACAAAAACATGATGATTTTATTTTGCCCCCCCCCCCCCCCCCCACCGAAGGAGTTCCAGGCCCTAGGCCTAGGTAGGGCCTATGTTTGAAAGGCTATGCCTACGCCTCCTAGCTTGGCTAGTTAATCACGTGTAGGCCTAGGCTAGGACCTAGGGCTAGCTACCAGCTGGCCTAAAGTTATGTTGTTGTCCCCTCATCCAGCAGTTGATTTTGTAGGCCTAGTCGGTACAGGCTTTTTGTCCCAGTCTTCTAGATTGTCCACTTCTTTCAGATTTCCCTCTTGTATCCAACCAATACACACAGGCCCGTTTATCGACTCGCGTTGTTGCGAAGCGACTTAAGCGTAGGCCTAGGCCTAGCCCATCAGATAACTGGTTTGACGCGACAGTAGCACCAGTGTGATTCTATAGGGTAGCATGAATGTCGCTATGGATAGCCTAGGCCTATATTATCAATCGTTATCAAGCAGTTAGCCATGCTGTTTTCGGTGATATTGATTGAATCCATAGCAACATTCACGTTTTTCTATAAGGACCGTTATGGAGATATCAATCGCTATTGAGCACTTTAGCGTCAATTTTGCGTATCGCCCGTAGTCTGTAAAAAAATCAAAACGATGTTGCTACGGTAGCGATTGATATGATAGCGAGAATGGATAGGCTAAGGTGTCTCTACATGAACCACTACTATGCTACGAGAGTCGTTAGAACTGCCAATTCGAATTTGTATTAAGGCTATTCGCCTGCGTGTCGTTAGAACTGCCAATTCGAATTTGTATTAAGGCTATTCGCCTGCGTTTTTCTATTTTCCAAAATATGCTTCCAAGTCCAAATATAGTGAATGGCTTTGAAACCTGGCTCTGTCAGAAAATCAAAACTATTTTTTCAATTTTTTTTGATCAGGTACACGGCCAATATCGCCACCTCAAATTAATTTCAAACTTCAATTCGCCAAGGCACACCATTCAACGTAGGGTGTTGTGTTTAATTGTGACATTAATTTTCAACTGGGTTTCTAGAGGCTGAATGAGAGATTTTTTTTTTTAACAATTGTCTTTCCTGCAAATTTTTTCGTTTGGCGGTAGGCCTACAAATCGGTAGGCCTACAAAATACCGCCAAACGAAAAAAATCGAGGAATGACAATTGTAAAAAAAACTTTTTTCCCTCAGTCAGCCTCTAGAAAACCAGTTCAAAATTAATGTCACAAAAACACAACACCCTACGTTGAATGGTGTGCCTTGGGGAATTGAAGTTTGAAATTATTTTGAGGTGGCAATAGGCCTATTAGCCAAGTAGGTCTATCGGATCAGAAAAATTAGAAAAAAATAGTTTTAATTTTCTAAAAGAGCCATGTTTCAAAGCCATTCACTATATTTTGACTTGGTAGCCTAGTTTGGAAAATAGAAAAACATGGTGGAATAGCCTTAAACCAAAATAAATAGGCCTAGTAAAGTAAAGTTTTATTAGCCTGTTGATTAGTAGGGCCTACATATAATAATAATAAAATCATATGCTGTAGGCCTATGTAGCATTTTAATAAAGAAGATATAGTGCATGCGTTTTAAGCAAAGTCCTGTTCGCTCGGCCTACTAACACCACAGTTGCTTACAATTTTGGGTAGTTGTCAAAAAAATGGAAATATAGGGCTCTACAGTATAGATCTACCAACACCTCAAAAGCCCTGGCCAAAACGGACGAGTCGAAGTTGTCTTGAATGCAGGCGAAGAGCGCATACGCGCGTGCCGTGAGTGATCGGCAGAGGTGCTGGAGCGGCGAAGTCATCGCTCCCGCCGTATGCCGTAAGGAGATGTGTTCCTCACGGCTGCCGGCTAGAACTGAGCCGTACGGCGCCCGTATCTACGGAGCTCCCCTAAAACCGAGAATGAACTTGGCCGGGAGGCGCGCGCACGTAATGGCGCGGGCCACAGTGGTCTTGGTACATGTATAGCACTTTTCAAGATTTTTTTAATTTAAAAAAAGGCTAGGCTAGCCCTAGGCTATATTTTCAGGTAAAAGTGTAAATGTGTGTGCTTATTGCCAATTACAAAGCTTTTGCGATTACCTCAACCATGCCCCAACGCAGCGCGCACCAAATAGTCTGCGGCAGGCTGTACGAGTAGTCCTATCTCTCTAAGCAGAACTCTTACCGTCCACTTTGGCTCGGACGTAGCTTTGTCTAGTTGCACACGAGAGCTAACTAGTTCAAGCCCCTCCTCAGATAACTTTTTTATTTTTTTTATTTGTAGGCCTATACAAAAACTATTATTTAGTTATTACTATTTAGTCTTGTCTATGACGGATTCATCATGAACCCTAGTGCAAATTACTCTAAAATCAAATACTTTTATCCCTCTGCATTTGCCTGTAGGCATCTCCTGAGATACAAGTAAATAAAATATAGTAAATAGGCCCTAGGTGATGGAATATTTACATACTTTTTTATGGTGGGTTAGGAACAACAGATTTCTCCTCACTTCGACTGTTGACACTTGTCGCAAGAGTTTAAGTACTGTACCTAAATGTCCCCGAGCTGAAAATAATCACAATTGTGATATCCCTGCAAAGAACTACAGGCCTTGATCTATTTTATTTGGGATACCTACTTGTCTTTTCTACTTGGCTGGCAACTAGAATCACGAAATTATAAAATTTACAAACTCTAAACAATAAGAAGAAGTCTTATTATGACGGCGGTTGATGCCAAAGCCATCGCCATAGTTTCTCCGCCGCCTTTTGTCACTGTTTGTCACAGCCTTGTGTAGGCTACACATTTTGCGCCAACCTAACTTCTTTAACCGCCGATGGTGCAGTCGATCAAGAATTTAATCAAAGTTAGGTCTAAATCATATAAAGATAAAGATTAATGGCGGCCGTAGCGAATTGTTGATGGGGACAAAAGATTGTGCTATTCCAGCAGACTACTGGTTTTGAGAGAGGGAAGGTTTTTCTGTTGTACATTCTACAAATTATGTGAAACTCTATATATGTAATTACTAATTATTTATCTTCCTTGAATACACTCATTATGACTTCCACAGTACAATACTTAGAATTGTGCCGGTGAGCGAAAAAAATTGAGCAACGCAAGAAACTATAGAAAAAAAGGGTTGTAGTGTAGTATCCATTAATCCATTAAAAAAACATAATCATTTTATTTAGGTTGTAGCTAAAGGAGTGTAGAAACAATATACAAAAAACACCGCTCAAAATTAAATTTAGAACTAGCTGGGGAGATTCGGGGCAATTGGAATATAATTGTTGATTCTGAGGCCCGTCAAAAAGAATTGAAAAAAAATGGTCTACCTACTCTTTTACTATGTCCCTCTTTCATTCTAGGCCATACTTACTTTTCAGAAGTATTTACTGCATTCTTTAGAAATGATATTTAGGTCTAGGATTGCTAGGTTGCTCCCCTTGCGTTGACTAAAGCTTAACCATGGTGTATAGTAGGGTTTATCACATAAAGTAATTCTGTTTGTTGTACTTGTATGTTGTTCTGCATAAAAATATCTGTATCTTGTGCATTTTAGGATATCCATAAATATGTAGGTAGTTTCAATTTTTCTCCAGGGCGTTGAACATCTTAATTTGAGTGCTAATGAGCGTGCCGTGTACATGCCTGTCTAGCGAAGACTTTTAAATATCAGTAAAATTTACTAACACCCCTGCCTATTTATGTATAGCATTTGCCATAGAAACATTAACTCATTAAAACTATTTTTTGTTATTTACAACGTTTTATAGGGTTTGAAAGTGTTTTATTTTCACGAATTACAGCGATAAATGGTGTTTTTAAAACAAAATACAAATTTACAATAAAATAGTGGTTTTTATGATAAAATTCAGCACTGCGAGTTTGCGAACGAAATAGTTAAAGAATTGAGGGAAAATGGCAAATTTCTTATTTCTGCTATGATGATTTTGCTAATTGAATTGTTACTTTTCCTCTTCCTCTGGCTGACTCAAATTTCATGCCGTTATCGTATTTTGCTATAAACACGTACTATGTACTTTAAAACTAGTAAATAAAAGCTATGCTAATTTTTCTATGATTAAATGCTTCTTTTCTTAATAATAAAAGCTGTAAATCATTGTCTCTAGCAATAGCAACAGGAGAAGAACAATACAGCTCACATTTGTATACTTCTGAGATAAACAACTTAGCTAACAGTCTGTAGGCCTACGTTACTTTATAGGCTATGTTCTGAAAGGTGAAAATACTTCTGAGTGGCACAAATATCTCGATTTGGACAAAATTGGATTTATGTTGTTCTTCATATGTGCCTTTTAAAAGTACCTGGTGTGGTATCATATTTGGCCCTTAGGTGCATTTTGCAAATCTAGCAAATCTAGTCTGAAATTACAAGGCTCAGGATGTTAAAACTAGCATGTTGAAGCTAACTGATATTTTTCTTTTCCAGGTATGTTGTTATGATGCCCTACGAGAAAATTACAATCTAAATCCAATCCCTGTTCTTGATCATATCCTGTAGGCCTCTGCACATCGAGATTAAGACTTCCTTATATCTACCAATACCAGACTATTTGTCATTCTTTGTCCAAGGGCTATGATGGCAGCAATAACATTTGTATTTGTTTCAATACTTGTTCATAATTTTATATTGCCACAACTTTGCCATGCCATGTTGTGCTGTAACTAGTTATTACCTTTAACAATAAGTAAATGATTATTCCTATACTTTTTCATTACTTAATTCAAAATACAGATTTTTTTAGATACAATGTTAAACATTTTGAAAATTATAATGAAGCCACTCAATTATTCTTTGATACAAAAACCACGTGTAATGCCGTTGTGCAATAGCCAAAGTTTGTTGCCAAGAAACATTTCCCGTAATTCCTGTGTCAGACATTTAAATCCTCATTTTATTGAGAGTAATATCCTAACAGCCACTCCTAAATTCTTTCCAAGAAGTGTTCCTTACTCAATCGTGAGAGTACAGATCTATCAAATCCGGTTATTCCGCTCATCCGAAAGAAGAAATGCAACACCAGCATTAATTTTAATCGTTATCCGGCCATTTGTCAAGCTGGCAGCAATAATATTCGGACGAACTCTCCGTAAGTGGTGGCAATCATTACCACCTGATAAAAAACAAATCTACGTTGAAAAAATGCAAATGTACAAATCATATATAACAGGTATGTGTACAACTAGGCTTACATATAAACTTAAAATAATACAGTAGAACTCTGTTTGTCAGACTTGGGTAATTTGTAGGGCTGTGCGATTCTTCATTTCTTATTTCGAGTCCGATTCCAAATCCTAAAAATTACTCAATTTTGAATCCGAGTCTTAAGTAGGCCCTAGATAAAGCACAAACTGCAGCTGTAGCTACAGGTTGGGAATGATAATGGATACCGGTACCAACGGAAGAAGAAATTTTCAAGCACGTTGTTATTGGAAATTATATAATTATATTTTACACGAAAAAGTGAAGTACGTAATTGCAAATATTCTCAAATCGATGATAAAATGAGTTTTCATAATAAGAAACACTTCATTCTTATCAGCAAATTAAGATCAAAGATTAAAGTAAGCCCGATTGTTAGTGCTCATGTGAGGAAGTCAGAAGAGTTGCAGTGCTTTCTGTTGGCAAACTTTTTAACTATAACGTGCCGATGACGGCAGCTCGATCGACCACTAAACTACATTACCATAAATTCAAGACTCGATTTTGAAGCGCGTAACAAATACTCGACTCAAAACTTCGGGACTCGCACAGCCCTAGTAATTTGGTATTCTGGATAATTCAGGACCGGCGCCAAACTCCAACTTATCAATAAAGGTACTTAATTCTTAATTTTAGGCCTATGCTTCTTTGTGTAAGATTTTCCATGACCTGACCTGTTTTTTGTGTCGTCCTATCTAAGCCTAGGTTTGTGTTTTCCCAGCTTATCAGCTACTCTATTTTACGACTGATATCCATGACTGATATCCCATCCAAAAATGCTTTAGAACGGTTCCAGTTACTTACTGGCAAATAAAATTACATTTTCTGTTTAACTCTATTTTGTGTGATAATTTGGGTGATACCCTGTAAAATTAGACCGATTTAATGGAGTTCTACTGTATAATTTTACTGTGCTTTGTCTCAATTCATTAATCATCCCATCCAAATAGACTCTAAAAGCAACTTCTTTCCTTTTGCTTCATAACAGGTTGTAGGCCTAAGCATCAATCTTGTCACTAAAGTGGCCTAGTACAGGCCTGGGTCATATGTAAATCAAGAGGTCTGGAAGATACCTCTTTTACCGAGATCGCGTGGTCAGCTCTCTGTGCCATGATTTATATCACCCTGTGAACTGCAACGATCGCCGTAAATAAGAAACATGGCTGCTAATGTCAAAGAAAAATTCACTATTCACTATTATTCAGAGGAACTATCAAGCCTAGAAGAAAATATAATATGGAACGTAAAGAGAGCATTATCGATACCTAGGCCTAGGCATAGCATTAAGACTATGCCTTAGTTCTTACCTTTGCATAGTTTCCAATTAATTTCGAATAATTCTATCTTAGCTGTCAAGTCTTAGTTGCAAACCACCAAAGTTTGTTTTTTGCTTCTGTTTTGATAAAATTGTATTTTTCTTCTAACTGCCTTCTAGATATTGACTATTTTGTTGACCAAGAGTCTTTCAAAGCCTCCTAAATAATATTAATAACATCAAAAAGTCTAGGGGGCTTCCATCGATCGATAATGCAGTTCACAATGTGATACAGATCACGTGCACAGAGAGTTGACCAAAGGATATCGGCAAAAGAGGTATCTTCCAGACCTCTTGATTTACATATGACCCCGGCTGTACTAATGGGAGATACATATTATGTAGGAGCCTACACAATTTCCCCAAAAGTTACTTTCAATGGCATATTTTTTATAAGCAGAAAATATGTACACCCAATGAGGTTGAAAATATATCAATTAATGGAATTCTTGCTATGCAAATTAGTCCCGCGGGCCGTACACAGCCGCATCTTGCCTAGCCCTGGCTTAGGCATAATGCATATGATTCTTACTAGCCTATTATAACTAAAAGGAGGAAAAGGTGTGTAACAAACACATTTTAAATAAAGGTGAAGGGAGACTGGAAAACTGTCTGCAAGTTGAAACAAATGGACAATTTAGATTATACACAGTTTTTTTTATTTTTTTTATTGCCAGGAATATACTGAACGATAATCGTGGCTAGTCACAGGTCATGCTGTAGCAATGGCACTCAATTCAATTCCTGCAATGAGTAGGAGGATAGTCGTTGCTTCAGACTGTCGGATGAGCTCGGGGGCTGTGTACAGTAGCAATAATTGCTGAACATTTACACAATTATTTTGTAAATGTTTACCTTGTGGCCTGTCAGTTTAATTCCCAATTGGCAAAAGACTGAGGTTCTGGATTTAATTCCCAGAAAGACTCATTTTTACAACAAATTTTACAACCACAACATCTTGATTCTTAAAAACTTAAAACATAGATTTTTAATTTAATATATGGACTGGAGAAGGGTTAACAGGTTGGGAAAGCATAGAGAACATAGCCCAGCTTACAGGGCTGGGAGCAACAACACTTTTCACCTGCTGATGACAACTGCAGCTACGTAATTTAAAGTTGTTACCTTAATCCACGACCTGGTTCGTCCTTCTGGGACTTGTCAGGTGGATGGTGGCCATTAAAAATCAGCTAACTACAAACAAATAAAACTCACTCACATAACCAAACCTGAGGTATGGCCATGCAAGAAGTAAATTCTGCATGCATGTTGTCATCATCAGCAAGGTTTCTTTACACACCATTCAAACTGAACCGCACAGATATATATAATCTGCCTGTAGGCCTTCTCCACACTTTGTTAATTTAATTTATAATAAGTTATTGTGTAGTAATGTGTATGTTTGCAACAAATTTGAAATAAAATGAATATTAATGCTGGTTTGTTCTATTTTTACTTTTTAGGTATTGTGGTTGTGTTTACGGGGTCAGTAGCTCATTACTATTTTAGTCATCTTGAGCAAGATCCTATTACCAGGAGATGGAAATTCATTTTATTCTCCCGAGAGCAGATGACGCAGATAGCTGATATGGAACTGGAAGTTGTAAGAATTAAAATTATTATTAGTATTATATTATATGAAACTAGAACAGCTATTTGAAATTTAAAATAGATGTTTGAACAAAGCTAAATCCACACATATTATTTTAACTAGGACTTACTAAAATGATAGTATTTTCTTGTAATTTCTCAACTGGGTATGGAAAGGTTAAATTGTTCAATAACTTAAGGCTATTGTACCACCTCTGGCCGATAATTTGAAAGTTGAAGAAACATGGCTGAAAAGTTTTCTGAATGAAAGAGGGCCTTACTTAAAACAGGAAATATTTTTTTTTTTTGGGAGGGGGGGGGGCGGGACGTAACCTAACTTTTGGTCATTATGTGTTGTTTTTTTGACAATAGTGTAGCCAGCACAGTTAATGCAAAATTAATTTTTGAGAATCGGTTTTCTGGATACAGTTTCTTAACACCTTTAGCTACAACTTCAACTATAAGGACAAATAGATTTCTGAAAATGCAGTTGGTGTACGATTTTTTTTGTCAAATGGTACAAATATGATTTTTTTTAAATTTTTATATCGTCTGGCAAAAAAAATCTTACACCTACTGATAATTCAGAAATCTATTTGTCCTTATAGTTGAAGTTGTAGCTAAAGGTTTTAAGAAACTATATCCAGAAAACCGATTCACAAAATTTAATTTTGCACTATCTGTGCTGGCTACACTATTGTCAAAAAAACGACATATAATAGTCGATAGTGAGGTTATGACCCGACCAAAAGAAAAACATTTTTTTTTTGCTGTTTTATTAAAGGTATTCTTTCATTCAGCCAACTTTCATGAACTTCTAAGGTTTTGACCCTACCCTGATTACAACAGCCGGCTGTTGTAATCAGGGTAGTAGTAGTGAGGATGTAGTGGTCAGTCAGTTATAGGTTAATAAATTGGTAATACTAATTTGGTTAGACAAGTAAAAATAAATATAGTAGATAAATATGAACATCACATCCTATCATAAAAAATTGAAATGACTTATATTCTTTCAAATCCCTCATGGGGTGTTAAAGGTCTATGCAGCACCTATGACCCAAGGACCCTTGTTGATACTCAAATTAAATATCAATAAATAACTTTGCGAGTATAGGGTGACCATGTTTCAAAACTTAACAAACCCGGGACATAGAATTTCAGAAAAGTGGGGGGGGGGGGAGTTGGTATGCAAATGTTTCTTTGGAAACTGTTAATTTGACCTCGTCTGAACCAATGTTTTCCTTGAAATATATTCGTATTGTTTCTCGCTTTCAATTGAGGCAAAAGTCACTTTTTAAAGTTTTTCTGTCTTTAGGAAGGACGCTTGTCTGCTGGTAATCATTAAACTCAAACTTACCTTGCTACTATCAATTTTTTTATCCAGTACCAAAACATGTTAAAAATTAAATCACTTGAATCATGGTAAGCAGAAGCAATTCTGTTTGAACTTCAATGTGACGTATTGTGTAGTCCTACTCATTTCCAAAAGATATTAAAATGGTATTTGGAGACCAATAGGTACAATGAAATAACGACGATTAAGTCAATAATAACAACCTAGAATGGAAAACCGGTACATTTGGACGTCCCGGGTGGTGTCTTTTGGGACACCGGTACATGTGCCAGGACCAGGTGACGGTCTGTCGTGGGAAAACCGGGACGTCTGATCACCCTATGCGAGTGAGATGACAATTATTTTGAGTGTAATTTCTATACATTTATGGTAGGCCTACTTTAAAACATATTTGGGGGTGGGGAGAGGGGAAGTGGTCAATTGTTTAATTGTGATTAGTTTATGGGTATATATTTTGAAGAAACTACTGGTAACTATTTTTCCCATCCCATCTAATATTGTATGCCATTTTGTTTGATCCTGCAAAAAGGGTCACTTGTCCTGACTAGGGCCTATTTTAGACTATTTACTCTGAGTATAAATCTATACTTTTAGAATCTGGGGAATGATAATAATAATATAATAATAAATAGTTTATTGTCATAGTATGCGAGAGGCATTTACAGGTGTACATACGATGGCCATGAAATACAGAGAACAGAAAAACTTATAAATTATGATATAAATAGACAAAATTATGCTCATATGAAGTTCAGTTTCAGTACAGTTCATGAATCATGAATCATGATCACAGTCATTACATTTAATTACAGTTTCATTACATTGAGTCTAAAACACTAAACTAAACTAAATTATACTAGGTAGGTTATCAACTAAATATTCGTTTATGGAGTAATATGCTTTTACCTTTTCTACAGAGTATTTAAAACTGTCTAATGAGCCTATGTTTTTTACTTCAGTTGGTAGTTTATTAAACATTTTTATGTGTGTATAATCAAAGTTTGTTTGAGTTGAAGATTTTCAATAATAATTTGCATGTATGTTGTTTTTAGACTTGTGCGTGGGTGTGGATATTTTTATTTTGTGGAAGTGTTTTTAAGTTTCTTTTTCTTTTAGGGGTGCCTGTAGAATGAACAGACTATACATTTTTAAGATATTTAATTTAATGAAGAGAGGTTTACAGTGTGATCTTTGAAACTTGTTTAGCATTGACTGGATTACCTTCTTTTGAATTATAAATACTTTCTTGGTACTGGGAGAGCAACCCCAGAATTCAATTTCATACCTTATGTGTGCCTCAAAGTTAAAGAAATATACTATTTTGGCTGTTGCAATGCTTGCTACAGACTTGAGCTCAATTTGATTTCAAAGTAGCCAGAGTTATTTTTTATTTGCACGTTGATGTGTTTGTGCCACTTGAGCTATCATCTATTATTTGTCCCACAAAATTTCGTGATGACCCTACTTTGACCCGTGGGTCTGTGTGAAATTCAACAATTATAGATTTGGTTTCATTTAATCAGTTCATTATTGTTGAACCATTCTGTGACATTAGCAATTTTGATTTCAGATATTTGTTTTAGAGTTGATGTCATTGGCGTTAGCTATTATGTTTGCATCGTCGGCAAACATTTCAGAGTCTAGTATATTTAAAGGTAATTCGTTGATAAGTATTAGAAAGAATAAATGACATATTATTGAACCCTGAGGAACTCCAATAGAGATATTCTTATTATCGGAGAGAAACTTGACTTCAGTCCTGACTTCATAAGTGTGGGTTACCTCCACTTTTTGTTGCCTGTTACTGAGATAGGATTTAAGAAGAGCTAGCGGGGTGCCTCTGATGCTGTAGTACCTAACTACATTTATCCAGCAGGATTTTATGATTCATGCAGTCAAACGCTTTTGTATTCAACAACTCCTCACCGAAATATTTCCAAGTGAAAGCTATTTAGACGCAAACGACTGGCTAGTGAAATCTATACTGCCTTCTCAACATAAAATACACTACATTGTTTTAAAAATACTTTGCGTAGGCCTTATTTTGATTATCAACAGGATACTGAAACAACAATAACACACTACATAACCACACTTTTTATTTTTTCCGCACTTTTTAATTCCAGTCTTCTGATTGGCCAATAGATTTCACAGTTTGAATACAAGATTGATTTTGAATATTAATCAGAATTGCAAACTCGAAAGATCTTTTCAGTGAGATGAGACACTGTCGAAAAAAGTTAAATGTGAAGTTGTCAAATTTTAACAGAATAAGAGTGCTAGCACAATAGGGAACACTCCTTAAATTTACTTTTAATATATTCGTAACGTAGTTACTAAAAAAAGACGATTCCCAAAAAAAGTCCGTTGAAAAATGTTTTTTACTTGGTTTTATGAGGGTATGAATATTCGTGTTTAAATTCTGCGCGTAAACAGGCCTAGCTGACTGTGACGTCACAGATTTGTATCGTTTCGTCAGTCTGCCGGTAGGGGTTCCACCGCCTGGCAAATTCATTAGTTCCTAGACAATTCCTAGCAAAATCCTAGCAAAGGCAGTGGGCCCAAGGTCTTGGTTACCATGGAAACCAGAGTCGATAAAGAAGTTTCCCCAGATCAGCGTCGGTAATCAACCCGTATATCAAACAAAGTACAATGTTGAATAAACAAATTTGCAGATAAGTAAGGTATTATTCTTTGGCAATGCATGTTATAATATGTATGTATAAATTTTTATATTTTACATTATCATTATTAGGTGTAGGCTCATGCCTCAGGCAAACTATTAGAATATATTAAATTGCTTGACATGGATTTGACTACATTCAATTCCAGGTTCTAGTCCACTGAATTTCCTAGCGGACATTCGGGGAACCTCCAGCCAGTATGTGGTGCAGCGCGCGCGGGGAGATCTATTCAACTATTACTTTCTTATGACGTCACGCAACGTCCAGGGCGTTTCAGTCCCGCTTCGCCACTAGCCAATTTAAAACCTTCATAAATATGCCAAAAATCGTTAGTTTTTAAAATAAATTTATATTTGTGTATATTTCTTATTATATTTTTTGTTAATTACAATTAAGTTGCATAATAGAGTTGAGGAGCATTCCCTATTTCAGGTGTTTCCTGAAGCTGTGTTTGGAGATACACTAAGAAAATGCTTAAGTCCCGCCGCGTTGATGGATGAACTTTTTTGCAAGTTTTTAGTTTGCGTAGGACCACTTTTCTTTTGCAAGTGCTTTTTGAATGCATTGTAGGTGATTGTTGTCAAGTTTCTATTGTTACTTGTTAATTGTTATTATAAACCTCAAAAAACTCATATTAAAACCTTTATTCTATGGATTTGGGCTAATTTTTTCAACTTTTTCTTTCAGAAAGCAATACATCACCATTACCTTAATGTCCATGTGAAATATGAACGTTGTAGCCCCACCCGTTTGGTCAGAATCGGCCCAAATGTCACGAAAATATTGCACTAAAAATAAAAAAAATCGTAAAAGTACGATATTCATGAGAAATATTTCTTTGGTTGTACCCAAAAACAATACACCTCTAAGTTCAGAGATTTCGAAGGTCCCCTCCAATTTTCATCAAGATCGGATATGCCGTTTGCCTGGTAGAGAGTTAACAAACAAACAAAAAACACCCGAGCAAAATTTTTTGGGGGTCAGTGAAATTGAAGTCTTCGCTTCGCTCATCCAATAATAAGACTGTTTTATTTTGCTACTTGCCGTTGCATAATGACTATGCTTACCACTTTTGGTTTGTTCTTTTTTCGTAATGGGGACAAAATAAAAATATATGTAAATCACAAAATAAGAAAGCCAACTACAGGATTTTTCATTTTCATGTAACTTTTATCACATCATTAATTATTTGCACATCTCTAAAGATTAGTCGATCGCACGGGTATGCCTGTTCTGAATATGTTTGAACATTGATTGGCAACTTTTTTTAAATTTTACTGCAATTTTTGTCAATGCAAATGCAAAAACCAACATCAAATATAAAACAATTTTAGAAATTGTAGGAAAATTGTAAATAGGTAGGGCCTAATGCAATTTTTTTTTAAATTATGTATATCGGTAATAAGGGGTAGACCCTATGCATTTTGATTATTACTTGATTAAAAGAAATCCTACTCATACACTTCTTAAGTCTTTGCATTGATATCCTCCACAATTCTGAACTTTTTTAGATACTGTTGTTTCAGGAGTGGTTTTAAGCATTTTAAGATAATTTATGTAAAAGTTTTGTCTTCGAGAAAATCTGTTGTTTTATTAGATTTGTATGTACAATTTTCAATTTGAAATAACATCTTGTAAATATAAGTTTATTTTAGACTTGAGGGGATGGGGATAAATTCTCACCCCCCCCCCCCCCCTCTGCCCCCTGTTCGTGTTGTTAATTTATATTTGTATTTCAGCTAATTGAAGAATACAAAGAAATGTTTCTTAATGTAGCCGACAAGCAATATGCGAGGGTCGTTAAGATAGCCAATCGTATTCTACAAGCAAACCAAGATTTGATAGATTTACCGAATACTAAATGGAGAGTTACCGTTGTGGACCACCCGACCTTGAAGAATGCGTTTGTTTTGCCTGTAAGTGGTCACTTATTATCTTGCTAAACAAATTTGTCATCACCCAAGCAATTACCAAAAACTCCAGTGAAGAGAGTTTGCTTGCCCCACTACAGAGTGTAAACAAAATATTGTTTACTTTTCCACATGCATGAATGTCTGCAGCACGTGTACTAGTTACTGCAGCAACGCTGCGTTGCGGAAATATTAATCTTCAGTTTACTACGATATCATTTATAAAACAATCTCGCGATATTTCCGATAAGATGCAATAATATCAATACTAGGGAAACGCCAAAGTCGTTGTTAAACGAGTGAGTGAGCCATTGTGTATAGTACCCGGTATCATTCCCCATACTGGGCTAGATCCAGCCTAATGGTAATGGGGAAAAAGGCGATGTCCCCGGGTACTCAACACTTGGCTCACTCACTCGTCCGTTTAACAACGACTGTCGTTTTCTTAGTTTAAATTGAACATTTAAAATGTGAATCGTGTTCAAAACGTATTAGCTCCAAGATAAAACAAAATCACCTAATTTTTATTTCCCATTTAACACCCCTAAAAAATAATATGTGGGTGTGAAAATAAAAAAAACTTCTAACCAACGGGCATCCAACCCCGACCCTCCGTGCGGTAGGCTAAATGCTTACCACTATGCCATGCCAGCCACGCAGATCTCGTCCCGCTAGCTGCCACAAAACAAATGCTATAGATATTTTTAAAAAATCACATTTTTATTTATTGTAGGATTAAATCGCAATGGATCTAGCTGATTTTGTTAACAGTTCTCAGTAAACTCGTACCGGATGTCTGTTTAAAATTTCAGCGCAATCTGTTCAGCGGTTCGGCTGATTTTCGACGTACAGACAGACAGATAGACAGACAGACACACAGAATCACAGAATGAGGGCCATTTGAGTTGAATGGAAACACTCAGTCGCTCCGCTCCCTCGTTTAATCAAAAATAGGCTCAATTTTCCGGCGATATCGATATTGTATCGAATAATCAATATTGTTGGGTAACACTAATTTGCTAATTTGCTTTATACAGCTGTGAATTACATCCAAGAAATATTGGCAGAAGGCTTTAAAAGTATTCAAAGTGTCCTAATTGCCATCACAAAGCTTTTACATTTGTTTCGAGTCAGCGTGCATATCTGGCGGTCTGCATAAGTATTGCTCTACACCCACAGCTCACTGTGTAGGCCCTAGGATGTTGACCCAATGGTTAGCGCACTGGTTTTGCACCTGAGAGGTTGCCGGTTGGGAAAACGTTTTTACTCATCCCATCATTGTTCACTTCTTATCTATGACCATGGATTGGAACCAGAACCCGGTACCCTTTGGAACTGTTTTATATTGTAGAACCAGAACCGGAACCATTTGAACTTGTGTTCTATGAAACCGGTACCGATCCGTTATATTATATAAAATTCTTAAAGGTTCCAAAACATTTGCTATCAACTTTCGACAAAACTACAATATCAACTTTTCGAACGATATTCAAATAAAAAACGTTCAAAATTTGATTGCTGGTTTTTGAAAATAATGACTTTTGTCTATTCAGATTTTTGTGTACATATTTTGTTTTTGTCTTCTCACCTCCTGGGTCACATCCTGTGCAATATGGCCCCAGCCGCATACACCTGTGCAGCTTTGACTAGACTAATCTCGTGCATTTTAGGTCTACTAGGAGATGAATAGCTTTTGTCCTCTTGCGCTACTGTTAAGAGCTCTCTTCTAGGTTGCTCCAAGTCAAATGAAATGTCGAGCAGGGGAGTTGAAATTATTGGCCGCTGTAACTAGCAAAAGCAATGCAATGCAAAATTTTGCTAAGCAAAAGTACATTTTGATTGGAGTTTTAAATGTTATTATTCCTTATAAACGACAACAAAGTTAGAGACATGTAATCGAAAAGTGAGAAAGAAGACTCTGTCCAATAGCATTTTTGTAAAGGTACATCAATTTCCAATTGTTTGCTGAAAATTTTGTATTGATATGTTGAATGGTTTTCAAATCATACAGTTTCAAGCAAACGCCTGAAAATACAGACGGAGAGTGCCCTCTTAACTTTTTTGTCCTTGTCAAAAGTCCATGGCAGAAAACACTTTACCTACCACTTTACATAACTAACTTAAGAAGTAAACATTTATTCATCTCATATCTTCTTACCAATTAAATTGGATATTATTGGATATTTTTAAATTATTATCACAAAACTTTATTTTTAACCTTATATGCCCAAAAATCTAAAATTGCACATTTACAACTTCCCACTATTTAAACAAAATATTATCTTGTAGAACCGGAACCAGAACCATTAAGAACCAGTTCTCATGGAACCATTATACATTAGGAACCGGAACCGTTATGAATAAAGGTTCCAATCCCTGTCTATGACAGGTGCAATTTTGAAACAATAACCCAAAATCTTGAATGCTTTCAATCAGAGCACACACCAAATGGAAGGTGTGAAATACTAATTCATGACATAGGCAGGGGCCTACGAATTTATATGATCACGAAAAAAAATGCAATGTGATAGAAAATGCAACATTTTACCAAATTGGCAATTGTGAGCCAATTTTGGGTCATAAAAACTCAAATGTCAAGCTTTAATATACTGTGTTTATGCGAGTATAGGCCCCGGGTATATTTGAAATTGTCAAGTTCAAAAAGTGGGGTGCGGCCATTATGTGAAGCCATTTATCAATAGTATTTATATCCAAATCTTTAAAATCTGAGTGGTCAAAATAAGGGTGCGGCCTTTACTCGAGGGCGGCCTACAAGCGAGTAAATACAGTATATGTAATTCATGTTGTTTTTAGGGCGCAAATGCGGCCTTATAGGTTTGCAACAAGTTTATAGATGTATGTATGTATGTATGTATCCGTGTACATTTAGCGCGCGTCAAGACCTATGCATTTATTTGAGGAAGAAGATATTAACCAATGTAAACGTAACTTTACAGGCATGATTAAAAAAGAACACTGCATCACTCGTTAAAATTTCATACTTTTGTGAGGGTCGTAAGTACTCTTAAATTCAAGTTTAGTCAGCCGTAAAATTTTGACATTTTATACATCGCGATAGTTTTTCATCAAAAGTCTGCTATCAATTTTGCGTTATCGCAACGAAACTCAAATACGACCTGCCTCGATTGTTTGTGAATAGAATACTACCAAATAAATTTTCATGACGTCATTAGTTGCGAGCACGTGTGTGACAGAAATTAGTCAGATCCGTGTACATTTAGCGCGCGTCAAGACCTACGTATTTATTTGAGGTAGAAGATATTAACCGATGTAAACGAAACTTCACAGGCATGATCCCAAAGGAACCCTGCATCACTCCTTGAAATTTTATACTTTTGTGAGGGACGTAAGTGTTCTTAAATGCAAGTTTAATTTACTTATTTTTTTCAGATACGTGTACATTTAGCGCGCGTCAAGACCTACGAATTTATTTGAGGTAGAAAATATTAATTAATGTAAACAAAACTTTACAGGCATGAACCCAAAAGAACCCTGCATCACTCCTTAAAATTTCATACTTTTGTGAGGGACGTAAGTGTTCTTAAATGCAAGTTTAATTTACTCATGTTTTGCTTTTGATCCGTGTTATGTTGGTCGCAGCTAAGTGATGAAAACTTGAGTAAAGAGTCTGGCCCGCTCTCTTGTTGATTGAAGCGATTGGCGGCGGAAGGGGGGGGGGGGGAGTTGCATACTCAAGGCCTCTTAGACTACCATCTGGGTTTTGTCTCTGTATCTCTCTCAAGTGTATCTCTCTCAAGTTAAATAATATATTACAGGGGAGATTTACTAAAAATTACGTTTATAAGTTCTACTCACATAATATTAAGCCTGGTGATTTAGCAGTCACAATACAAATTAGCAATTTTTGTTGTTGCTTTCATTAGTCTTATATGAGTATATAAAATCAATTATTTTCACGAATCATTTTTTTGTTAGTACCGAATTATAGCTAATTTGTTTAATGTCGGTATAAGTTCTAAGTTCATTATAATAGTCTGCTCCAAGTTCTTTGTATGAGCTCTGGTAGCGGAAAAGCTAAAACATATTTTATTTTTGATGCACTTGCTAAATGAGGCATTTTCAACACATTTCTAAGTAATAAGGACAATACGAAATAATTACGCGAAAACCAGAGACGTGTTATGCCTCAACAATCCATATTGCTTCTAAGAGACTACGCCTGCAGAGACACTCGAGTTAGCTCTACAGTTAATTTTTTACGTAATTACTTTTATTTGCTTCTCAATATTTTCACAAAGTTTTTTTATCTTACTTAAAAGTTAATGTCTATTGTCGGTTAAAGTTCCAAGTTCATTATAATATGTATGCCTTTGTAATTGATCGCGCCCTACAGTAAACGGCTGGAGGCCATTTGCAGAGAAAAATCTTAACCCAAGAATGTATTAATCGTGTTATGAAATAAATTCACACTATGTTTGATTTGGGTATAATCGTATCAGCTCGCATCATATTTTTGTTTTCAAAAGTGTTCCTGACAAAGTTCTTATATTTTACCGCACTGATATTTTGAGGGTGTAAAGTTTATTCTTTCATTCTTATTTTGTTCAAATTTATTTGAGAAAAATTACGTTTAATTACTCCGCTTTCTTTGGATTAGTAGGTATTTTACAAGATAGGAACATGCGGCGGAACGTACCGGCGCGGGAAAGCACTGCAAGAGGTCGCGCCGCGACCTCTTGTTTTTTAATTCTGCTGATCAAGACCTAGTGATATAGGTCAACTTTTGCCCCCAAAATATACCCATAAATCCCATAATACAATGCAAAGTATCACAAAACTTAATATCTTTATACATGAGATTCATGTCTTCAGAGATGTATGGACCTAACATAATAACTTCTCTTTATCTTTCAGAATGGCACCATCTTCATCTTCACAGCCATGATAGACGTGTGTGATAATGACGACCAGCTCGGTGTAATTCTATCTCATGAAATGTCCCATGCTCTGCTTGGTCACATGGTAAGTTTCGCACCCACCTACATCGATCATTCAAGCTAGATACAGCCTAGCTGGTTAAAATAGCAATAGCATTTTTAGGTATGTAAGCTTCATGTACAGTTTCTGGTTAGTTGATTTGGTTAGTCGGAAAACATACCTATAGGTGAAATTGATAATATTTTATTAGATAAGAAATTTAAAAATCCAGACCGACACGGATTTTAACCTGGGTCTCCCAGGACAACTGGACCACCAAACCGGTAGATCTATTCAATTTATGCACCAACAATTCAGAAGTTATAATCTACCAACTCGATGGTCCAGTTGCCTTAGAAGTCTTACCCGGAAAATGAAGATCCCGATCCGGGTTTAAATCGTGGTCGGGTTGGATTAAATTTTTGGATTGTATACAATATTTTCATGCTCATTACTTAACGGAACAGTTTAACATTTATTTATCACTGAGCAGGTAGTGTTTTTTAATAGTCTTTCCCTCTAACTGGCATGTGTCTATGTACGTACTAATAACAATTTTTTTTACTTTCTTATCATTTGTTATTATTAATTCGTTCTTTGATCATAATAACTTTTACCCTTTTAGTATGTAGTTCTTTCCCTTGATTATGTATGTGTTTTAATTTTTTGACAAGCTTATTGTATATGCGGGACTATATGCTATGGGCTGGCCTTCTTTGCGAACTGCACAAGGCAGAACCATGATGGACCTGTTCCGTTTGCACATGTCGAAGAATGCTCTTATTCCCCCACACAACTAAACGAACTATAACAAGATGCTGTAAATTATAGTTCATCATACGTCAACAGTGAGGTTTATTCCGATATAAGCAATACACTGGTTTTACATGAGATAATCTCATTCTCAATTTAATAAATCCTAAAATATATAGGTACCTAACTATGTAATCTTGTTTTATTAGAGGCCCAAAAAGATTAGCACGGCGATTCCCTAAGGCCTGCGTTAACGTTAAATATCACTTTGGCGTTAATTAACGATAACATTGCAAGTTTGTGATTCACTAACGAATTTTATTGTCAGCTGACTTTAAATGTGACGTCACGTTTATTGCGATTTTAGCCCTGCGTCAAAGAAAGATGGAGGATATTTTTTTATTTTCACCTAATTAATTAATTAATTTTTTAAGCATTGAATAATCCTATTTTGTAGTGATACTAATAGCTATCTAAATAATCAATTTTTAGAGTTAATATGTATATATTTTAGTGTAATTGTAGACGCCAAGGCGAGAGAATGCCAACTAGCGACCTAGCATTAGGGCGAGAATGAGAGAGATTAGTGGACTCTATGTATTTGAGGGGGATAAAGGGATGCAACTAGAGGGATAGTGCCATGAACAGAGCTATTACCACATACCTGGTTGGCGGATGTACTGACGACGTGGCGACGTGAACACAAGCAAGCAAGGTGGTATGGCAGTGGGCGCGTAAATCGGCACTATGCTAGAACTGACACTAAAACTCGTGCGAGTATTGTTAATATAATATAAATAAACACACGTGAAATTTACCTCCAGAGAGAGAGGCAAAAGAGTTGAGAGAAACACACACACCTATGGTACGTGGCGCGACGAGATGAGATGAACACACACTATGTGTAGCGTGGCGAGGTGAACACTTTAGTCAATGCACTTGCGTGACGCGTGAACGAGGAGATCGCACTTGCATTGCTGACCGTCGTGGCATGCAGTCTCGGAGCGGACCAAAAGTCTCTTGTCAGCATTTGCTGCAATAATAGGTGTTCACGCCACCTAGGTAAGGATAGGTGAATTATGAAAGGAGGGATTATTGAATAGGCGTAAACAGTAATATAGTAACCTCTATACTGCATTTATTAAATATATAAATATAGTAATAACATTTCCTCAATTCTGTCAAGATAGAGTCGATAAATATTCGAGTCGATATATATTGACTATCGACTTTATCGGCTCTGGTCAATTATTCCTCTTCATTCCAGCGTTTTCAATGGCCGAGTGATCGCTATCACACAGCCTTCTCGAGAACATGGCCAAACTAATATATAACCGGCGCTGGTCTGCTACACCGGTCGAGACGGTTAACGCACCTTACAGTTTTATTTTACCGAATCGCGCGTTAACTTAACGAGCGATAAATTTTATCGTTGCAGATTATAGAGAATCGCCATGCAGGATGACCTATGGTATTTTGCCATGCAAGGAATGTGAACAGATATAAAATACTACTTTTTACATTTCTAAAAACAATACTAAGGAAAAAATAATACCATTTACACGTACCTCTACCTATAGGTCTGTCTATGTGGGCCACATGTTTAGATGGCAGGTTGACAGGTAGATGCATAGGCGTATCTACTACAACACTACGCAGTCGCTGTCAACTAGCAGTGGTCAGCTATCCTATCAGTATCAGGCAGCAGGTTCAAAGTGACAAATGCAGTTTGGAATTTTGACATAAACTGCAAAAAATGTCCAATGTATTTCATGATCACTGTCAGTTTTGTTTATAGGGCTACCAAATGAAGCTCTGGCATAATTTACTGCATCATCATTCATCATGTATGCAGATGATGCAACTCTAGTAATAGATGATAAAGTGAGAAGTGATAACACTCTCCGTTTTAGAATTAACAACTTTTACTACAATTAAGTATGGACATAATTTTACAACAGCTACATAGTATGTCATTGTCTCATTGATCATGAAGGAACAAAAACTAATTATGATATTGAACAATAACAATAAAGTAACTAAAGGTATAAATGTTTTTGTAGGAAGTATGTGTTTGAAAGGAATGCCAAAAGGCTGGATCATGTGAATGACATAAAGAGAGGGTGCCAACAGCTTACCTTAAATGGAGTAGGCGCACCGCGAAAGATAACCACAAATAAACAAATAAACTACATAATCAAAACGTTTTCGGTCCACGTGACCTTCCTCAGTGAGTGTAGAGAGAGAGACAGCTAAAAACTAAAACTAGGCTAGCTGTTGGCTAGGGGTGAGGGGTGAGGGAATGAGTGTGGATTGGGTGACGGGGAGGGGGTGGGGGAAGAAGGAGGAGAATCACCGTAGGTTTAAATTTGGTTTTTGGCGGGATTTGCAGATCCACTGGTAGGCCAGTTCCCACCTTCTCTGTTCACAAGCTTGTATGGTGGGTGGGACAGACCTTATGACACAGGCTGTGAAACAGGTCATAAAGGGTAGGTTATGCCCATAAGCGTGCAGTGCCACTGGTATCTCCAAATTCTCTTCTCGCACGTCCTGCCTGTGCCCATTCATCCTCATGCCATGGTCAACCCAATATACTCAGCAGGACATCGCGTACACTTAAGTTGGTACACCACGTTGCTGGTCCCACAAGTGTTGTTGTGTAACTTGTAGGTCTTGCTGGTGAGGTGGGCAGTGAACGTCCTAACAGTATCTGTTCCACTGGGCGGGATCTGGAGTGCTACCTACAGAAGATACTCCGTGCCTTCGTCCGTGGTGTATTGGGGGGTATACGCGAGTATACGGTGTATACCCAAAAACAAATATTGGCCCCCTTGTATACCTAAAAAAAATGCAGGGTATACGATACGCTGTATACGGCGTATACCTCTTGGTATAAACTTAGAAATCACAAGTTAAGTCCTCCAAAGAGCAAAATAATAAAATAACTATGCAATCATATCATCACCATCTAATATATCAAACTTGATTTTCATCAACCAGAATAGGCCCCCTATTGCCCATTGAAATCCCAAGTTAAACCACCAAAGGGCTTATGGTGAACAATCAAAAAAGAGTTTAGTCCCTACTAAGGACTCACATAAAGAGTCTTTGTGGAAGATTTTGTAGTGTTTTACACTAACAGATCATTAAAAATTCTCAATCCCGTAGCTTCTAATCACACAAATATGACATTTAAATGTGTAATTTAAGAATGCCTTATTATCATCGTAAACCTTAAAATACAGTAAATAAACATCAATACATGTCTCCTTTTTGTTTCCCAATCTAAATCTCCTGGGAAAAAAACTAACAAAAATAATTTGGTTGGATATTAGGCCTAAATACTAGGT
Organism: Sweltsa coloradensis; assembly: GCA_024449915.1. Taxonomy (NCBI): domain Eukaryota; kingdom Metazoa; phylum Arthropoda; class Insecta; order Plecoptera; family Chloroperlidae; genus Sweltsa; species Sweltsa coloradensis. The sequence goes on along the minus strand of JAMZAV010001042.1, from coordinate 188,927 downwards.
ACCGGTATATATTTTTATAATATACACTAACATAGTTTTCATTGGTAATCTGATCCCAATAGAAGTAATTCGTTATACACCTGTTGGCACATAGCTCTGAACTTCACAAATCTAACACCTGCTAAGTATAAAATGATTTTGAAATTAAAGTAAGTTTAAAACATATAGCCCTACTGCTGTCACATGATTTCATAATTAAATATAAGTTATATTGGCTATGATAATAGCACCCTCAAAACGCTTAAAAGCCACCAATTGCAGAGTATAAAACACAAAAAATCTGAGGCTGTGCGCCCCAGACCCGCATTAGCTCCCGGGGTCCTCCCCCCCAGACTCCCCATTGTACGAAAGCATGTAGTACATTTGTTTGGAAAAAGCGTACAGTATACCCAAAAATAAAATTACGAATACATCACTGGCCAGGGGATATCCAGAGGATCAGGTTTACCAACGTCTGGTCAGACAGACGGGCACCCCGCCCCCAACCCAACCCAATACTACCAACACAGACATCGTTCCGCTTGTCACATACTGGTGCCCAGGGCTCTGCCATCTGAATGCTATCCTACATGGGGTATATATATATTCTGGCTGCATCACCCTTGACCCAACATCTGAGCCAGAACATTCCCAGGGTTGCATTCAGACGGCCCCCGAACTTGGGGGACTTGCTGGTGAGAAGAGATCCGCAGAAAGCCCAACAAGTGGAAGCTGTGGTGCATGGGTCCTCCCCTTGCGACCGACCTAGGTGCAAGACTTGCCCCATGCACGAGCCTGTTAGGACGTTCACTGCCCACCTCACCAGCAAGACCTACAAGATACACAACAACAACACCTGTGGGACCAGCAACGTGGTGTACCAACTTAAGTGTACGCGATGTCCTGCTGAGTATATTGGGTTGACCACCAACACTCTACGCATGAGGATGAATGGGCACAGGCAGGACGTGCGAGAAGAGAATTCGGAGATACCAGTGGCACTGCACGCTTATGGGCATGGCCTACCCTTTATGACCTGTTTCACAGCCTGTGTCATAAGGTCTGTCCCACCCACCATACAAGCTGGTGAACAGAGAAGGTGGGAACTGGCCTACCAGTGGATCTGCAAATCCCACCAAAAACCGAATTTAAACCTACGGTGATTCTCCTACTTCTTCCCCCCCCCCCCCCCCTCCCTGTCACCCAATCCACATTCATTCCCTCACCCCTAGCCAACAGCTAGCCTAGTTTTAGTTTTCAACTCAGTCTCTCTCTCTACACTCACTGAGGAAGGTCACGTGGACCGAAAACATTTTGACTATGTAGTTTATTTGTTTATTTGTGTTTATGTTATCTTTCGCGGCGCGCCTACTCCATTTAAGGTTAGCAGTTGCACCCTATCTCTTTATGTCATTCACATTTTTGTAGGAAGTGATAATCTTAAACCGGTCGATACAATATAAAGTCCTTGTACACCATCGATCATAAGTAAATCAAGGGGTCTGGAAGATACCTACCGTTATTATCGACCTCGCTCTTGAATATTTGGTTTGTTCTGGCGTCGCTATATTCACAGCGCTATCATTCACTGACCTCATCTTACAGACTGAGGCAACATGACCTATTTTACGTAGCATTTGGCCTATTGGGACTTTTAAGCACTGGGCCCAGGGTGTAGTTACCGTATTTACTCGAATGTAAGTTGCACGCGAATGTAAGTCGCACCCCAGTTTTGAGATGTCTAAAATCGAAAAGCTGGTTTGCATGCGAATGTAGGTCGCACTATTATAATATGCAGGTAGACATGCCCTGTAATTCTTTACATTGTAAAATAAAAAAGGACAAGGTAAGTAACCCCTCAACATCAACATCCCATCAGCCTTGGGTCCAAAGAAGTTCTAGGATGCTGCCAAAATATTATGCAGTTTGAAAGTCTTGTTCAGTGGTAGGACTACAGTAAAACCTTTGCTAATTCAAACTCAGATACTTTGAAAAATGTTGTATTTTGAACAAAAACATCGGTCCCGACGATCAGTATAGGGTTTAACAGTGTAGGCCTATTAGATTCTGTATATTCTAAATTCTCTTTATTTCGTAATTCGAAAGAATATCTAGGACTTTACAGTCAATTTACGTGTGAAATAGTGTGGTTACTTCGAAGAACTTTTCCGCAAACTTTTCCGCCCGACGTTTGAATTCGGAAAATCTGTTTTGAACGGTCTGTAGTACGAGCCCAAAAGCCCGAACTAGCCCGAAACGGCCCGGCCCGGCCCGAAGCCCGAAAATAACAAAAACATCCGATCCGGCCCGGCCCGAATCGGGCCGGGCTTTCGGGCCGGGCCGGACCAAAATTCCCATCTCTAGTAGGCGGCCCAAAACCTTCTCAGCCCTACCAGCCCTTCTGGCATTTTCCCAGTCGACAGATGGGCCTATTCGCCCATGGGGGTTGGTGATGTCAAGGTTGGAAAGGATCTGTCAAAATTACCAGTGGGGGAAATGATTTTCGTTTTCATTTTTTTTAGAATGAAAATATGTGGGGGGGTGGAGGTTCCACAAAGAGTGAATTTAGGAGAGGGGTGGGGTGGGGTGGGTGGCGGTTTTGGAGTCTTATGTCAATGTCAGATGAAATGTGACAAAATTACCATTTTTGGAAATAAAATATTGAACTAGGACCCATTTTTTAAGAATTTTAAAGAATTTACGAAATAATATTGGGGTCGGGGGGGGGGGGGGGTAGCAAGAAATTGGGATGTCCACTAAAATGACAATTTGTGATATGATCCAATAAATTTTATATAAAGGGGAAAAACATTTTTTTTTGTAAATAGTATTTTATGGCAAAACAAGGTTTTCTTTGGTAGGCCAAGGGGTTAAACAAATTCAACACTTAAGATGTTCATAATTCACAACACTATTTCTGTAAGTTGATCCTGTGTTCCATACTTATATTTTTTTTTAAATCCAAAGTTCTTTAGTAGAGTGAAATGCAGAGTTGGGGAAGTTACCCAAAAATAGTAACGTTTTAAAAGTTAAGTTAGTTGGCTTTAAAAGTAATTAGTTAAAGTTAAAGTTAGTTCAAAAATAAAGTAACTTGAAAGTTAAGTTACCATAAAAAGTAACTTTTAAAAGTTAGTTTTACGGCATTTGCGGCTGAAATGCTAATTTAACAGAAAATAAAAAACCTGAGGCAACTTATAATACCTATAAATTAAAATTAAAATACCTATAAATTAAAATTAAAATTTGCTCACGGTAAAACGTTTTAATTTCACTTTCGCCTTCAGCCATAGTAAACGCGTAACGTAATTACGTACGTACGTATTAATAACACACGAAAATCCAATCTAACACAGAACAGAACACTACATTACACATTAGCAGACCGCAGACTAACAGTAACAGTGATGAGTGAAAGGGAATAAAAATATAATCAGACCTGGGTAGTAACGTAACGGAAGTAACGCGTTACTGTAACGAAATTACTTTTTTCAGTAACGAGCCAGTAATTTAATTACAATTTTCTCAAAGTAACGGAAGAGTAATTTCACTACTTTTATCATTGTAATTTGGCATTAGTAATGCGTTACTTTTGCCGCGCGGCCCGCGCCTTTGTGTATCAAATATCAGTCACTAGGCCAGTGCGCCTGCTGCCTTTCTACGTATCGCCCGCTTGAGCAATGTGCATGTGCATGCAGCATTTCCAACATTTCGTAGGTCTGAACGAGAGATTTCGAGTCCTGAATTTTTATTTCAGAACCTAGCCATGTTTACTTTTGGTAGCCTACTTCCGCCTATGACGAGTGCCGTTGACGACGTAATTATCTACTTGACATCAAACATTCAAGTCTGTGTCAAATAAATCGATAGTCGAATTGTTACATTGTTATGTAGCCTAGTTACAACATTTCGCCGATAGATGTCACCCGCATAATCAATAATTTACTATACATCTATACGTCGAAATCTACAATATCTCTGTGATAGGCCTCCGCTGGTTTTAAAGTGTGGGTGTGGATAACACGCTGTCTGAGACCCGCCATCGGCAGACAAAGCACTTGCGTCATACCCGTCCGCACGTCAGATACATTTTAAATTAAAAAAGTAATTTTTGAAAGTAATTTTCACTACTTTTTTTCATAAAAAGTAACGTAATTTCATTACTTTCTTGGACAAGTAACTAAATAGTAATTTAGTTACATTTTGGCTGAAGTAATGAGTAACGTAATCTCATTACTTTTCAAAAGTAACTTACCCAGGTCTGAATATAATTAATAATTAATGATAAGATTACAAGAAAAACACAGGCTAAAACGGGACGAAAAACACTGAATGGAACGCACAACACTTTATGACGATTAGACCCTAGAGGAAATACGGGCTGCAAATTTGCGATTGAAAGTTGAAACAAAAATGTCACCAAAGTAAGCAATCTTGCTGCCGCACGTGATGCTAGGATGACCGTAATGGAATTGGAATGCCACAAATATGCACATGCCAACCACAATACGTAGGAGCGGGGTGGCGTGAGGCCGGGGGGGGGAAGGGGTTGCCATCCCTACCGGACGGCTGATGCGAGAATTTCTCCTCGGAAACGAGGCTTTGACAAGAATTCCTCTTATAAAAACATTTCATTATTGGGAAAACCGGATTCAAGATATATCCTCATGAATGCAATGGTCATTTCTATGAAGTACAGGCTGTAAAACAAAAGTAACTTTCAACTTAACGTTTTTTGAAAGTTAATGAAAATAAATATCAGTTACTTTAAAAAGTTACCGATTTTGAAAAAATAACGCGTTACCCTAAAAGTTACTAAAAAACTAACGCGTTAGCGCTAACGCGTTACTTTCGTTAAGTTACTCCCCAACTCTGGTGAAATGGATGGTTGTAGTAAACAAAATGTGGTGTGCCCCTCCCCCCCATCTTATGAGGCTTTGTCCAGAATTCCATTCCTGTTAAGTTGGTAACCCTACACTGAAGTATATTAATGAACATAGGGTACAGGTACATGAAATGTAAATAACTAGGAAAATGCTTAAGTCCTGCCGCGTTGATGGATGAGCTTTTAAAGTTTTTAGTTTGCGTGGGATATCTTTACTTTTGCAAGTGCTTTGTTTTGTTACCTACGCATTGTAGGTGATTGTTGTCAAGTTTCTATTGTTAATGTCAATTGGTATTATTTACCGTAAAAAACTTATATTAAAAGCTTTATTTCTATGGATTCTGGCTAACTTTTTCAACTTTTTCTTTCAAAAGGTACTACATCACCATAACCTTAATGTCCATGTATAATATGAACGTTGTAGCCCCACCCGTTTGGTCAGAATCGGCCCAAATGACACGAAAATATCGCACTAAAAATTGAAAAAATTCGTGAGAAATATTTCTTTGATTGTACCCAAAAACAATACACCTCTAAGTTCAGAGATTTCGAAGGTCCCCTACAATTTTCATCAAGATCGGATATGCCGTTTGCCCGAACAAACTCGAGCTAAATTTTTTGGGGGTCAGTGAAATTGAAGTCTTTGCTTCGCTCATCCAAATAGTAATCAGTGATCTGATTTATAGTATGTAAAGTTTTTAGTAGTTTTTAACCAAACTTTTGTACTACTATATGGTGTGTCTTAAACATCTGTGATGTCCAACAAGTGGTCCCTATGCTTACATGGCAGTCTCTTGTTCCTCAGGCTGAACAGATGAGCAACGTTCAACTAATCGAGTGGCTCATGCTTATACCGGTGGTTATTATCTGGGCGGTGCTGCCAGACGGTCTTGCTCTAGTGTCTCAGTGGCTGTCTGGACAGTTTGCCAGCCTTATGTTCCACCTACCCTTCAGCCGCTATATCGAGACTGAGGCAGATCAGATCGGACTCAAGCTAACAGCAAGGGTGAGACTAACATCAGCACTTGTGTTATTTTACTTGAATTTATGTCTACATTTTGTGCACTATTTACTACCAGACAAGATTTTTTTCCTCTATTACAACATAATGCATAATGATTCTTGTTCCAGTAATGAATAAAATATATATATAGTGGAACTACGCTGTACCGAGTCCTTCATTATACTTGGTCAAGGCAACTTTCTTTATTATCACAAGTTTTATTTCAGATAAAATGCCTAACCATTTAAATAAATAAATAAATATGAACAAAACGAATAACTGAATAAGGAATGAGTACAGTAGGCCTACTTAAGTTTGTGCGTAAGTATTGTGGTTAAATCTTGAAAATATTTATTCACAAGTTTGACTATGATACTTAAGGTTATTATATTGTTGCACTGTGTGAATATTTTTGCTTAAGAGGATGGGATAGTCGCGAAATAAAAACCACGCGAAATTACAGTTTTTTCGTGATATCTCGAGAACTGTGCAAAATTTCTAAAAACTGAATCTAGACCGAATTGTGGTTTTGTGAGAACAATATAATGCAAGAAAAAATATTCAAATATAATAATTGGTGCGGTTTGTATTAGAGATATGCATTTAATTAATTAAAATTCTAATAAAAAACTTAATTACCATCACATTACAATATTTTTTCTTGTATTATATTGTTCTAACAAAATCACAGTTCGGCCTAGAATCCGTTTTTAGATATTTTGCATCGTTCTCGAGATATCACGAAAAAACTGTTATTTCGCGTGGTTTTAATTTCGCGAGTATCCCATCCTCTTAAGAGGGTACGCTGAGCTTGGCCCAACTCAAATGCGCGCAAACAGGTGTTGATGATTTCTGCTGAACGGTTGGTAATATCATTACCAAATTTTAAATGGATGTTAATAAAGTACTTTTATATTGATATATGAAATTGGTTGCACAAAATAAGCGGTAAAGATACATTGCGAGACATAAGTTCAAAACGTGAAAAAATGGGAAATCCAAAACATGGATTACAATTCTGGAAATTCCCACCAAACCGTTTATCTTACGATAAAACCAAATAAACCAGCGCGTTCACATTGATTTAAACGTTGGGTTCTATTATGCAAATTTGAGTTAAAAAAATCGGTTCACTTGGAATAAATTCCCGAAGTTGACCAAAATTGAGAAAATTTTGGTGATTTCACTAAATTTTAATTCAAAATCAATGAATTAATTTAGGAATACGCGTAATGGATAACATAGATTTATTCTTTATTAACGTTAGTGTGAAATTTGACAATGGTGTTATAAACCGTTTACCCAAAAAATCCAGAAAGCTGAGCGCTTAAACTCGCCTCCGTTCTAGCCTCAGCATACCCTCTTAATTGTATAATTGTATTGCTTTAAAATTTAGACTGTCTTTTGAGTTTCCTAGATTTAGCCATTAAAGTTTGTTCTAAACATGTATTTTCACTCTAGTAAATATCTTTGTTTTAAACAAAAGTTTTTAAGTTGTAATGTATTGGCAACAGTATTTTGATGTGTTATAAAAGCTCACATTTCCATTTTAGAAATGGAAATAAAATGTGAAGTTTTGATTGGACTAGTGAGCGGAGCGAACGAAGTCTCTACGGCAAGTTTTCGGCACTCCATTATGTTTATGTGTGTATTTATGTATGTATGTGTGTTCGATGCGCAGGGGCCAAACTACTCGTCCGATTTTGATGAAATTTCACACTAACGTCAAGGACCAATAGATAGAGTGCTGTTAACATGGACAAAAAAATTTGCAGGAATCCAACCTACAAAAAATTAAAATTAAACAAATTACTACTTCATTTTTTTAAACTTAAAGTTCACTTTGGAAAAAAATATTCTTTCACACCAATGTTACCACTATGAATGTAGACAACTGGGAAAATTTTCTAAATTTTATCTTGCCCTGCCAACTTCAAAAATTAAATTACTTCAAAATATTTAGTTTTACAGAGCTTTACTAAATTTTTTTGTTTAAAAAAAATTTCTTCGACTTATAACATCTACATGCTTTATCCGATTGTAATGATATTTTTACAGAACCTCAATTCTATGAATTTATATATTTGTGTAAAATTTGAGCGCAATCGAAAAATACTTTCTCATGAAAATAGCAATTTTACACTTTTTTCGTTTAAAAAATATACGCTCATCCAACAACGCGCCTGAAAAAGCGTTTGCGAAGCTTCCTAGTTAACGACATTTAACACTTTTTTTTATTGGACACGTAAAAAAGATAGGCCTCAAACTGAAAAACTGGAACAAAAAATCATATTTTGGAAAATACTAAACTCAAATTTGGATTTTTTAAAATAATTTTGTCGATTTGGAATCCAATATCGGCAATTTTTCCTACTCTAAAAAAAAATCACAAATTTTACATTGTTAACGTAGAAAATAAAATTTTGAGGCCCAGTCTTTTGAACTTTAAAGGGTTAGGCCTAAAATGTTTTTGGCATCCCTGTTTAGTATTGTTATTGACTATTAAGTAGCTCATTTGCATGACAATTGCAACAAAACATGATAATTTTACTCACCATGCCAAAGATAAAAGTAGGTAATCTATTTCTTCTGTTTTTTTCTTATCCATTTTTTCATTGTTTTCTTTATAAGTACTGATTGCACATTTTTTTTAACTACTGTGTTTGCTCCCTCAGCAGAAGGAATGCCACATAATGAATTTGTGAAAAAATTATTAATACGTTCAATTTTTTTTTAAATTAAATGAAATTAAATTAAAATTATAATTTAATTTAATTTTTTTTAATCAATCGTAATTTTAAAAAAAGAAAAAAATTGAAAAATTGGGATATTTATAAGAAATAATTATTCGATTGCGCTCAAATTTCACACGAATATATAAATTAATAAAATTAAGGTTCTGTGAAAAACTTATTACAATAGGATCAAGCATGTAGGTGTAACAAGTAAAAAAATTGTTTTAAAAAAGAAAAAATCCACAAAATTTCTATTTTCATGAAAAATAAGTTTTCGATTGCGCTCAAATTTTGCACGAATATCTTAATTCATAAAATTAAGGTTCTGTGAAAAAATCATTAAAATCGGATAAAGCATGTAGTTGTTATAAGTAAAATAAATTTTCAAAAAATCGAAAAAAATTGTAAAATTGCGATTTTTATGAGAAATAATTTTTCGATTGCGCTCAAAAACGTGGCAGTTCTAAGTTCAGAGATTTCAAAGGCCTCCATAAAATTTCATCGCAATTGGAGTATCGGTTTAACCGGAATCGTGTTAACAGACAGACAAAAATGCAGAAAGAAGAAAAAAAAACATTCCGGATTTTTTTCTCCAGTGTAGTGAAATGGAATCTTCGCTTCGCTCGCTACGCTCATCCAATTAATTGACTCTGCATGTCGCATTAATATGTGATGCCTGATAATTTGTCATTTTGTACTCTTTAAACGAAATGTTTGATTTTCAACAAATCAATTATGTTATATTATTGGAAAAATTTAAGGCAACCCGTCGGGTTGCTTGAGGATTTTTCCATTCATTTTCAGCCTGACATCACCACCCCACTTATTTTTCCTATTCTAGTGTCTAATCATTTTATTCTGATCTGCTGTAATGTTCACAACCATCAACTTTGTTTCGCAGGCATGCTTTGATGTCCGCGAGGCCACCGTATTTTGGAACAAAATGGCATTATTCCAAGAATTTGAAGGCGGCGAGGGTCTGGAATGGTTTTCGACACATCCTAGTCATGTATCTCGTGAAAGTTTGATAGATAACATGATGCCCGAAGCTATTACACTCCGAGAAAAGTGTCGAGTAAGTAGCACCTAATTCCGACTTTCCGGTTAAAACCTAACATTCTAACAATATGAATGTACGGGTCCAGGGAATTAGCATATTGCTATACCAGCTCCAACAAAAGAATGCAGGTGCTTTGTAGTGGTGGGGGTAGTATGAATGCGCGGGAAAAGGAATGTCGCCTTTGTGTATGAAAGAGAAATATCTTTTACAAACACAACCAAAAATTATCTGTGCTAGATCACAGAGTTCCTCCGTGTGCTAGATCCACGCTGAGCTAGCGTGAATAGAGTAACTGACAAAGTTGTTATGTTGGGAAAACAATTTTGAGACATCTGCATTCTTTCGTTGGAACCACTATGTAACAACTTTTTAGTTTTTATAGAAAGTAAACAAACATATTTCTTAGTGTTTTGGATAGACACCAATTTCATATAGTAATTCTGAAGCACTATAATATGATGATTGATGATGTACACTAGGTAGGGTATAGCCTACTTCTGTTCTTTTTTGTGCTAATTTTCATGATATTGTTATTTTTCAGACAAACTTAGAAAATATGAAGCCAAATCATCATGCTTATTTTTATGTGTTAAGTTAAAATTTAAGATGAACTTATGCAACTACAAAATGCTCTGGCATTTATTATTATATTCTTCTTCTTCTTCTTCTTCTCAAATGCCCACATTTGGCCTATGATGCCATCATGCTTGATCTAGTCAACCAATAGAGGCAAGCCTCCCTTTCCTCCTTTATGCCGTTAGGCATTGGCCGCATTGCGTCACGCTCATTTGCCAGACTGGCACAAGTGTACAGATGTCGTCTGTCATGTTCACCATTTCTGCACAATCTGCAGGTACTGGTTTCAAACACACCTATTCGGTGCAGATGCTTCCGTAGCAGGTCATGTGCCTTTAACCTGAACTGTGCTGTTTCTGTTGGTCAATCATATATTTTGTTGGGTTTTGTTGGCTGTGTGGTGTACTCCTGCCATGGTTTGTCTTGTCCCTTTTTGATCCATTCTTGTATAGTTTTCTTGGAAGCTGCAGCATTTACATGGGCTTTAACTGAGCTGTAAGTTAACGGTTTGCTCTGTTGTAGCATGTTGCTACTTTGCTTAGCTAAGAAGTCCACTTTCTCATTGCCATGTACATTACAGTGTGATGGTTTCCACTGTAGCTTAATTACGTTATTTGCATTGTGCAGTGCCTAAGTACCTGTATGTGTTTTGAGCCTGACTAATATCACCAGCTAGGCCCTAACTGTGAATAATTCAACAATGTGTTAATGTTTCAGTGTCCTCCACTACCAAGGCAGGATCCGCGCGCAGCATGGCAATCAGCCAAGACTCATCTGCTCCGAAGCAAGGAACAGGACTGATCTCATTAACACTTACAAGATTACTACGAGTATTTTAGAAGACAACAATGCCCTTGTTTAATGCACGGAAGCAATGAAGTTTCTATAGGGAGTCAAGTTTTGTTTGTGAATTATAAAAGTAATCAACATTTCTGAATGAGTGGATGAATGATAATGTTATAACCTTGTTTATACATGGAAACAATGTAGTTTCTATAAGGAAACAAGTTTTGTTTTGACTGATGTGTCTGAATGATGATTGATGATGTATCCATAATTTGATGACTCTCATTAACACTTACAAGATTATTAGAATTTAAGAAGACAATAATGTCCTTGTTTTTACATGGAAACAATGTACCTAGTTTCTATAAGAAGTCAAGTTATGTTTATGAATTCTAAAAGGGATGACTGATGAAGTGATAATGTAACCATAATTTGATGGTTCATTTAAACTAATGGTGCTAAAAATAAAGTTTTTTTCATCTACTATAACACTAATAGTAATTTGATGCTACTTCTGTTAACCCCTTATCTGTTTATGCCGTATATAAACGTCCATGCTAAATGGCGTCCATACTGTGCACACCGTAAATATACGCGCCGCAACACTTCCCACTTTGTGTGTCTGTGTATGCTGTATATACATGTATTATCGCCAGCAGCAGAAGTCTTCATTCTAGTGATTTTCGTTCTGTTATGTTGGTGGTAGATGATGGATTTTTGGAGGCTACCCTAGGGGCCTGTTGCTTCATCTGTGCATAGTGGCGTCGCATAAGGGCTGTTTATATATCCAGAATATGTCGGTTATTTTAGATTCAGATATAATTTGTAGGGAGAACTGAATGATATAATTAATTACAGTGGTGATACAAAAACAATTATTGAGATACTTGCAAAAATGAGACAGTAATGATAGTTTCAACTCGAGTATAAATAAGGGTATTTTTATTTTACCTTAAAATTATTACACAGGGGATGAACAACTTCTGAAAATAAATTCCACAGCTAAGGGGGTAAACAAATTTTGAAAAGTTGTCCGTACCGTAACGTTGAATAATATTCTCGACATGGAAATGATTAAGACACTGATCAGGGTTGTAAAAAACCCGGGTTTTAGATGAGGTGGGACAAGTCCCAAAATGATATAACATATTTGAAAAACCTAAATTCTCTTTTATAGGATTTTAGGTCAAACCAAAAACAACCCCCCCCCCAAAAAAAAAAAAACAACCCCCCCCCAAACCACCCCCCCCCCCCCCCCCCCAAAGAAAAAAACACAGATAATTCATCGGTTATAGTTTTCAAAACCATGTAGGTCTAACATATTTGTAAAACCATTATTTTCCCTCCCATGATTATGAAACAACCCCAAAACATCCACACAAAAACAACCAACCCCATCCCCACAAAGAAAAAGTTCCCAAAATTATGTAACAAATTTAAAATGCCATAATTCCCTCTAATTCGATTTAAAACCAACCTCAAACACCCCCCAAAAAAACAGCCCCCCACGAAAAAAAACACTTACACATTATTGTATTTATTTATTTTTAATTTTCGTAATGTTAGTAATTGTTGTTTGGCTTTCGACATGGTTGGGTGAGCAATGTGTTATGCCCGAGTTATCTTGGGCGTAGCACTGAGGGCTCGCCGCCTTAGCCTGAGTTAACTCGGGCGTAGCATAGAAAAGGTTAAAAGTTAATTAGTGCTTGATAGTAAATATAATATTTTTTTAAAAAAAATTGGGTTACGTGTACCGTATTTGGAAGTTTTTTTTTCCAGAGTCGTGAAATGTGTTGTGAAACTAGCTAATGCTAATTAAGAGGGAATGGGAACATTTGGCATTTCGCAAAGCTATTCGCTCGGCCAAGAAGCAAACGACGTATTTGAAACTGCAAAGTTGTCAATAAAGTATACATACAGCCCTACAGTCATAGATTTTACAAATTTTGTCTTCATCAGCCAAAACAAAAATCACAAATATAGTAAATTTTGGACTTTTTAACAAAATCAAAATTTGTGAAATCTTATTTATTTTAAAAATATTTGAAACAAATTTTAGAAATGTGTTACTGTAGAGCCCTATATTTCCACTTTCGTGACATACCGTATGTTCAAATTCTCAAACACCTGTAGTGGGGTCTATAAGCCTAACAATCGTGCAAATCGTGAAGAAAGCATGAAAGTTTGTGAATTTACTAATATGACCACAAGGAATCCAAAATTCGATGGCCCCAAGTTGAGTTCCTGTAAAATTCTTATTAATTGAATTAATAAAATTAATTGATTAATTAACCAACAAAAAAATTTTAAAGGAGACAACACAGTCGACATTGGTATCAAATGAAAGCTTATTTTACGGAGAATGAATAAATGAAAAAAATATTTAAAAATTTATTAATTAATCATCTAATTAATTGAATTTTAGTAATAGTTTACCACTTTCGATTTATGTATAATTATGTACACCTAAAATTCTACCGATTGTCATACAATTTCACCCCTTTACTAACATAATGCCAGTAAATCCAAATTTTGATGGCCCCAAACAAAATTCCTTCAACTCTCAGATTAATGGATTAATGAAATTAATAATTAGATTAATACCAGTTAAATGTTTAACATTCACAAACCACAGTCAACTTATGTATCAAATAATAACAAAACAAGCATAATAAAAGAGAAAAGTGATGGCCCCAAGGTCGGGTTCTTATCACTTTCCCATTAATTCAATTAATTCAATTAACGGCAATTAATCACAAAAATTACAAAATTAATGTACAAAATAAACACGGCATAGTCGACTTGGATATCAAATGAAAGCTTATTTCACGAGTAAATAATGTGTGAAAAAATATTTTTCATTTATTAATTAATCATCCAATTAATTACATTTTAATAAAATTATACCACTTTTGACTTTTATATAGTTATGTATTCCAAAAACTTTACCGATTGTCATAAAATTTCACCACTTTAATAACATAATGCCAATTAATCCAAATTTTGATGGCCCCAAACGAAATTCCTGCAACTCCCAGATTAATGGATTAATGAAATTGAGAATGAGCTAGATACCCTTAAAAATGTCTTAACATTCAATTATGCGCTACGATTGACAATTGTAGTATTAAAAACAATATGATCACAATAAACCTAAATAATGATGGGTCCAAACTGAATTCCACTTAATTATTATTAATTGAATTAATGGAATTAATTATATTTATTTCAATCAAATGTGTAAATGATCACAACAGTCGACTTGGGTACCAAATGAAAGCTTTTTTTATGAATAATTAAAATGTGAAAAAATAAATTTAGTTAATTGATTAATCATCTAATTAATTACAATCTAGTAAAATTTTATCACTTTGGTTATGTATAGGTATCAAAAACTCTACCGATTGTCATAAAATCTTACCACTTTACTTACACGATGTCAATAAAATAAAATAATTATAGCACCAAACGAAATTCTTGTAACTTACATTTTATTAAATAAATGAAACTAAGAATTAGCTAGTTCACGTGCCACAGTCAACTGGTGTATTAAATAATAGCCAATTGTATGGTAATTAAGAACATTGACAGAATTTTATTAAGGCATATGTTTATTAATATGCTATCCGTTAATTACATTAAATTAAAGTGTAATTAATTGTGTAATGTTCTTAATTACCATACAATTGGCTACTATCTTAGTTTCATTTATTTAATAAAATGTAAGTTACAAGAATTTCATATGGTGCTATAATTATTTTATTTTATTGACATCGTGTAAGTAAAGTGGTAAGATTTTATGACAATCGGTAGAGTTTTTGATACTTATACATAACCAAAGTGGTAAAATTTTACTAGATTGTAATTAATTAGATGATTAATTAATTAGATGATTAATTAATTAATTAGATGATTATTCAATTAACTAAATATATTTTTTCACATTTTAATTATTCATAAAAAAAAAGCTTTCATTTGGTACCCAAGTCGACTATGTTGTGATCATTTACACATTTGATTGAAATAAATATAATTAATTCCATTAATTCAATTAATAATAATTAAGTGGAATTCAGTTTGGACCCATCATTATTTAGGTTTATTGTGATCATATTGTTTTTAATACTACAATTGTCAATCGTAGCGCATAAATGAATGTTAAGACAATTTTAAGGGAATCTAGCTCATTCTCAAATTCATTAATCCATTAATCTGGGAGTTGCAGGAATTTCGTTTGGGGCCATCAAAATTTGGATTAATTGGCATTATGTTATTAAAGTGGTGAAATTTTATGACAATCGGTAAAGTTTTTGGAATACATAACTATATAAAAGTCAAAAGTGGTATAATTTTACTAAAATGTAATTAATTAGATGATTAACTAATAAATGAAAAATATTTTTTTACACATTATTTACTCGTGAAATAAGCTTTCATTTGATATCCAAGTCGACTATACTGTGTTTATTTTGTACATTAATTTTGTAATTTTTGTGATTAATTGCCGTTAATTGAATTAATTGAATTAATGGGAAAGTGATAAGAACCCGACCTTGGGGCCATCACTTTTCTCTTTTATTATGTTTGTTTTGTTATTATTTGATACATCAGTTGACTGTGGTTTGTGAATGTCAAACATTTAACTGGTATTAATCTAATTATTAATTTCATTAATCCATTAATCTGAGAGTTGAAAGAATTTTGTTTGGGGCCATCAAAATTTGGATTTATTGGCATTATGTTAGTAAAGGGGTGAAATTGTATGACAATCGGTAGAATTTTAGGTGTACATAATTATACATAAATCGAAAGTGGTAAAATATTACTAAAATTCAATTAATTAGATAATTAATTAATACATTTCTAAATATTTTTTCATTTATTCATTCTCCGTAAAATAAGCTTTCATTTGATACCAATGTCGACTGTGTTGTCTCCTTTAAAAAAAATTTGTTGGTTAATTAATCAATTAATTTTATTAATTCAATTAATAAGAAAGTTACAGGAACTCAACTTAAGGCCATCGATTTTTGGATTCCTTGTGGACATATTAGTAAATTCCCAAATTTTCATGCTTTCTTCACGATTTGCACGATTGTTATATATATTGGAGCTTATAGACCCCACTACTGGGGGTGTCCGTCAGCCAAGCAAACAGCAATTTGCCTAAAACGCATATCCTATACTTATAGATATGTTTTTTTTTAGCATTTCAGGTTCTTGATGCTAAAAAATGCTAATTTTGACACTACAAAAGTGCTTATTTTACGAAAAATAATGTCTTTTGATACCTATTGAGAACTAGTTTAGCAATGTATTCTAGCATTTAATGTGACTATATTGAATTGAAATATTCCTATAATTCATCATTTTCATTTACCATTGAGCAAGAAACACCCAAAAATTTAAGGTTTTGGTGGATAGAAAAAAAAGATGCCACAAAATGCAAAAATTTTAACAAATTAATATGTACTGATATTCTAAATAACAACTAAGAAAACTTATATCTACTTATACTCACTTAATGGGTTAATTAAACCTCCCAGGCGTAGTTTTTTAAGAGTAAAATTTTAACCCAGCTTGGGTTATTTTTTTAGACTAGGAAAACGCTAAAGTCCCGTCGCGTTGTTGAGCGAGCACCGGTACGTGCAACACGACCCGAGTACGACATTCCCATAATGTTACATACCAATAAGTCTTTAAAGGGGTATTTAACCGCTAAACTCAAAAAATATATTTCATTCAGGCTAACTAGTGATGAATTTAGCAATTAACAGAAAAATTATTGGGGCCACCATGACCTCCCAAAAAATTGTCAAACATGACATTTTTCGAGCTAGGTCCCATCGGCAAAAATCTCCCATAAGAAATAACATGGGGACGAACTTTATGCCCCGTGATCTTGGAGGATTTTGATCCAAAAAAATATTGGCCATTATTGACGTACTCTACAGCCTTTTCTGTAAATTCTCAATATTTTGTTTTGTAATTTGGGCAAGTAGTTTGGTCAAAATATGCTGATTACCAAGTTGGGATGTGATTTTGGAATGCATTTTTTGGCGTGTTTGAGGGTATATTTGGGCACAGTTTCAAGACACGATGTTATAAAGGGGCATTTTAGATTAGAACTATGCTCTAGTATCTATGTGGACCAAAAAAGAAGCAGGTTAAAGCCAATTTAAGAAATTTCCCAAAACACCAATTTTCGCTAATTTCTGGATCAAAAAAATTCAAAAATTCGTGTTAAATCACAGTTACAAGATATAATTTTTTAAACGGTCATTTTAGTGTAGTATTGTGCTATAGATCACGTGGTAAAAAATAATTTTTGGGCTTTTTAACCCCTTTAAGGTCTTGACCGATTTAGCTGAAAATTTGTAAAATTGGAGAGAATGGATAAAATCCACCGCCATCTAGAGGACCTTGACATCATTTCTTTGGGAAAACTATTTTAACTCTTTGATAACAAATAATACACTGCTTCCTCGATAGTATTTTGATTACTTCTAGGTGGCAGTGCATAGTGACCAGAATTCTCGTGCGACTTTTCGTTGCCATGGTAACGTTACTTTTGTTAAAATGTAATTTCTATCTACATTACTTAAGGTCTTGACCGATTTAGCTGAAAATTTGTAAAATAGGAGAGAATGGTGTACTTATTGACCCAGCAAAATTTCACAACGATCGGAACATTTTTATTTTTTTTTTTTTTTTTTTTTTTTATAACCAACGATCGGATTTTGTTCAAAAACTATACAGCAACCCGCATAGGTGGTATGTACATGTGTGCAAAATTTCAGGTCGCTCAGAGAAACGGTGTGACCTGTACCGAAGTAGTAACAGAAAAAAAATAAAAAAATAACAGATGTTCGCGCCATAAGAGTCAAGTGGAGACGCTCGCTCAAATATTTCTACATCATTGTTGCTATTTTAACAACTTTTATTGTTGTAAAAAATAAATAAAACAAGACTGAGGGCAAATGGCATTGTTACAGACATGCAAGTAATTTCACATTGAATAACCAATGACTATGAGGCAATGAAGAAAGTAAATTTAAAGATACATTGTTGATATTTTAAAAATATTGTACCCATTGTTGTCACAAACAAAATTTATACATCCCATTTTTTTTTCTTCCAAAATACATTGGTAGGCCTACTGTAGAAAATATGACCAATTTGCCAATGATTCAAATAAAAAGGTTATTTATAGATATATAGGTAGTTGACTGAAAAATATTGTACACATTGTTGTAGGCCTAACAAAATATTATGTTAATCCAATACACAACAGCCACCCCCAAAAAAGTAACCTACAAGGTGAAAAATATACAATCGGCAAAATATACTGTATAGGCTTATAATGTATATCTAATAATAATATATGTTATATTACTTATATAATATAATATATCTGATATTTACTGCTGTTGTAAGACATGATTCCGATATGTCAACTTTGGGTGAGCAAAGCAGCATCTGAACTGAATGTTTTGGCACGCTACTTTGCAGAGTTTGCGAGTATACTCCAACACCTGATGACCGTCATTGCGTGTACTGCTATCTCACAGCGAACGTGAATACTAACTGTACTAGCTATACCCTGATATGAGTGCTGCTGGAAGTAGCAACTTAATGAACCTATTAGAAGCGCGGCTATTTGAAACTGAACTTGCGGGACGTCCCAGGACGTCGCACACGCTGGCCGCCAGGCTGGGGGAGGACGTGTTAAGGCGTCCCACACGTCTGGGAGGTTAATGCTATTTACAAAAAATTAATGTTACAAAACTGAACCATTTATGCTATTTTTACGGGGTCCTGGCCATCTTGTGTGCTGTTTCTGCCACAGCAAGAGTTACAGTACAGGCGTACAGAGCAACCGAAACTGCACGGTCTAACATAAAAGCCAGCCATTCGCCGAACATACACATGATTATGTGAAATTGAGGTGTTCAAAAAGCAAGATACCATCCAACATGTAACAATTATTTATGATTTTTTTCTTAAAGACAAAATTGAGAAATACGAAGTAATAATAGGTATAATGTATATTTGTTCACCTTCAAATTTGGGTGGCGCTGCAGTGTCACAGGTTCACCACTGTTCAAAATCGCATAAAAGAGAATTTAGGTTTTTCAAATGTTATATAATTTTGGGACTTATCCCACCTCATCTGTATTTTGAGGGGGAGGGGGTGGTTGTTTTTTTGACGGGGTAGTTTAACAATCATGGGAGAGAACATAATGGTTTTCCAAATATTTTACATGATTTTGGGAACTAGGTATACCCATATACTAGGTATGTGATTTTTTTGGGGGTGTTTAGGGGAGGGCGTGGTTTTAGGGTTGGTTCGTACGAGAGAATTATGAATTTTCAAACATGTCACATAATTTTGGGAACTATCCCACACCTTTCAGATTTTTTCCCAAAGTGATTAACCCTCTCCCGGCCAGAGCGTTCTAATGCGTTGTGCGGGAATGTGTTTGTCCCAGTGTTTAATGTGGTCGGGAGTGTTAACCCTCTCCCGGCCAGAGCGTTCGAATGCGTTGTGCGGGAATGTGTTTGTCCCAGTGTGTAATGTGGTCGGGACAGTGTTAATAACTCGGCACAGGGGCACTTTTAAAAGGTTAATGGTAAAAATAGGAATAACTAGCATTTTTACCATTATTTTAAAACCAATTTAAAACCAACCAAATATATGGTGCCCTAACCATGGCCCTCCTAGCCAAGTGGTTCCGGCCGATGAGTCATCGCTCTACGCCTCCAAGGAGCTCAATGTCAGATGTGTGCTGTGATACCACAGCAGCCAGCGAGGAGCGAGTCCATACCCCCATTAACAAGTGGTAGTTCTGCTGGTGTTCAATGTCACTGTAGGCCTATTTTATACAGCCTATGTGCGTAATTTTTACCTAAGATAATAATATTAATCGTCTTGTGGGTGTAAATGGTATAATATTCATTGTGCAAGTTGGAGATTACAAGACATTCTCAGAAATACTATGGAGTGGACTGCCAATTCAACGAGCTAGCAATAACAATACAGTACGACTAGGTAGGCCTATTAGTCAGGAAAATAAAATACGTACTTCAATTCAAAAGTTATAGTCAAGTTTGCCCATAAAAAAATCGGCAAATGGAATTTCCGTATTTAACAATAATACTGCAAATCTTGTGTTGGCTACCATAGAACACACGCATCACTAAATTATGGTAAAAAATAAACACTGTGACATTTATTTGCAAGATTTAAATAATTTAATAAGCGATTGCTAACAACAAAATTGCAAAAAACAACTAAAGACAATATGAATGGCAAGGGGAGGGGGTATAGTATGTATCCCACTGCATCTGAAGGAAGTTTGCAAAAATAATTGCCAATAGGCAATATTATTGAGAATGAATTAATACTATGGCAAGTTGTTCAAATAACACTCTACTGACTGTAATGGTACCGTATAGATATCTATTATGTACCGGTACTTGTAATACATCTTCTTGTTCAAGTGATGATAAGAAACTTAGCAGTTGGCAAATAGCTACCTATTCGTTCAGCCCCGAAGCATCCGGGGTACACGAGACTTATTACGAAAGCACATAAGAAGAGCCCTGCAGTCATCAATATTTAACAAGTGTGCCATCAGTCTGCCTAGCAAACAGGAATTAGCCTAAAACACTAAATGTCCTTCTTAGTATCCACTTAATCAATCCAATAACGTGACGAACTGTAAAATTTTAAATCATTAAACAGTGTGGCAACAGTCAGCCTAACAAACAGGAATTTGACTAAAACACGATCGTCGTTCCTAGTTCCTCTTAATTAATCCGATTCCGTGACAAACTGTAAAATTATTAACAAGTGTGGCATCAGTCAGTTAGCTAATTTGCCCCCCCGCAGGGAATTCGTTTGCAGGGCGGTCAGTAGAGATGGGCAACACCAACTTTGTGAACAGTAATGGTAATGGAGAATTTTCAGGCAGCAATCATTCAAAAATGAGTATGATTTTCTTCCATGTGCACCTACCAGGCTTTTAGAGTGTTTGGTGCATTCTAGAAAAATAAGTGGGCTGAATGCAATAATACCAAATTGATGATTTTTTGTACAGTAAAATCTAGAAAAAAAAGAATGGCAATGTGACTAGATAGTTATTATATACTACAATTCAGAAATTAAAAAAGTCCGCCCCAACCGGGAATCGAACCACGGATCTCCCGCATTCCAGACAGGCGTCTTAAGGCTATTGTACCACCTCTGGCCGATAATTTGAAAGTCGAAGAAACATGTCTGAAAAGTTTGCTGAATGAAAGAAGGCCTTTTAAATAACAGAAAAAAAATTGTGAATTTTTTTGGGCGGGACATAACCTATTACACTTTTGTCCAAAAATCTATTTTTTTTCTGTTATTTTAAAGGCCTTCTTTCATTCAGCAAACTTTTCAGACATGTTTCTTCGACTTTCAAATTATCGGCCAGAGGTGGTACAATAGCCTTAAACCAGTCTTGTCTTGAAGTCATAACAGCTATTTTCACATGTACTGTTCTACGTACGTAGAAAAAAGAATTTTCAAAATCAGTTGAACGAAATCGGATTTATTTACATTTGAGCTGGCTCGCGCTATTACTACGTGTGACGTCACTTGGGGGAGAGAAAGGAGCTCGGCCGGTCGCCCGCTTGCCCCGCTACCTTCAGTCACAGTGATGTCTGCGCGAGGCAGGCCGTATCGTGTTGAGGCGATCACACCATGAATCACACAATCATAGGAAAAAACTTATCATATAATTCTTTCAATCAATGTATTTTGCATTACTGTTTATTGTAGTGAAAGAAATTGTTATTGAATTTGATATAAAACGAAATGCCCCGATCGTTATTACGCTCATTTTCTCATTAATATAGGCCTCCGCCTACATCCGAATAGACACAACAGGTGTTCACCATTGTCACAAGATTTAAAAAACAACACAAATATACAACATAAATATGAAACACTAAATACGAACACACTAAAGCTCAAGGTACATGCAGTTTTCTCTTTTCTTATAAGTTTTCATTTCCAGAGTGATCGCATAACACTGGTGGGCTCCGCCAACCCTCTACCAGGCTATCGGTGTGCTCACGCCAAGTGACGTATCGCTAGGAAGGGTGCAGCCAACAAGGCGCGCGAACAGCTTCAAAACTTGTTGGGCGATTTTGTTGCATTTTTTTCTGATCTCTATGATAACATGCAATCTTTTTAAAATTTAAATGATATTTCAAGAGTGGACTGGACTTTTAACCACTAGACCATCAGGACGGGTACATTTTGATCTCTGAATTGTCGTTGCATTATACATCTGAATGGATAATAAATGGATAAATAATAACAATTACATCTAGAGAGTGTTTCCCGACTAACCAAATCGAGAGTGAAGATAGTCTTACATGAATATACAATCATTGAATATACATATCATTGCGTTCGCAATCACATCCAACAATAATAGGAAATTGTCGGGTCATTTGTCTTCATTAGACCAATTATGTACAATGTACTTTTTACTCGCTTGAAACAAAAACAAAATATCAATCAGCGAGATCCAAAAATTGTAAATTCGTTTTTCTGTAGTTGTCACACCGCAGGGATTTATGTACCGTATGTCGAACGCGGGAAGCGAGTTCAGTGCATTGGAAGAGAATGTTCCCATAAGAATAGCATTGGGCAATTTTTAAAACGCTTGTATCTTTTGAACGAGAAGTATTTAAGAAATATCATTCACATTACGTTAATCACCATTCTTTTCTTGACACATTTGATGTATTTAATTTTAAAAAGTCGCAATAGAATTTGAATAAACGTTGTGGAAACACATGTATGTTTCGCGTTTTGGAGCGATTCATAGAAAGAGACGCACGGTAGAAAAGAGAGAGAACCAACGCATGCGCACGGCCGACTAGCGAGGAGCAGCTTTGCACGTACAGCATCCAAGTGCACGGCGAACTCGGCTGTCCGACATGTTCGTTTCTTCGATTCAACAGCCAATCACGGAGGATCGGCGCGCGTCGCAGATGAAAAATACAAACATCTTCTTGTTAAACTCGAACTCATTTAAATTCTAAACATGGTATTAGAATTCTACTATGTGTGTAGTTGAAGAAAAGAATGGTTAATGACGTAGTGTGAATGATATTTCTTAAATACTTCTCGTTCAAAAGATACAAGCGTTTTAAAAATTGCCCAATGCTATTCTAATGGGGACATTCTCTTCTAATGCACTGAACTCGCTTCCCGCGTTAGACTTGTGGTTCCCTATTTTGACCACTCAGATTTTAAAGAGTTGGCTATTAATACTATTGATAAATGGCTTCACATAATGGCCGCACCCCACTTTTTGAACTTGACAATTTCAAACATACCCGAGGCCTATACTCGCATAAATACAGTACATTGTAGACTTAATTTCTAACATTCTGAAGTGGGGGTCCATGGTAAACAAAAAGTGAGGTGGGAATTCTAAATTCCTATGCGCCTGCCCAGCGGCCACGTTTTTCGCAAAAAGCAATATAACCTAAAATTAACCCTCAAATGCTAACACTATAAGTAATGTCCTAAAATTTATTTCTACTCCAGCTTAAGACGTGACATGATAATATAGTAGTGAATTCCCATTTTAAATCAATGGCTCAAAGAGTATTTGCAAGATTGTATGCAACCAGTGATAGTACTTGTGTACATAATAACATTGTACATAGATGCACTTTGAATCACACATCAGTTTAGCAACGAAAAGGATGTGAATAATAAATATAACCATAGGCATAGCACCAATTTGTACATTTACATACGTACCTTAAGCGACTAGAGACAGATGATGCACTACTGGTTGCGAATGCTATGCGTCTGGCAGCACGAGAGATGCACGTTAATAAATAATAATGCACGCAAGATGTAATGCGGGAACCCCCGATTTAGCACTACTGTTTAGATACCAGACCACAAATATTGATTTTAAAAAGATCATTTGAGGAAAACATACATTATAATTATAGTTTTATTGAGGCTTGCAAGATAAGTTTTTAAAGCCTAAAGTGGTCAGTCTTTACAACCTCAAAATCTCTAGAAAAGGTACCAAGTGTGGCCTGCTTTTGTCAATGGTGTTTGCAGGTCTCCTGAATAACGTAGACTGGAATAATGGAGACCACCTTGAGTGTAGGAGTCTTGCAGGAACAATGGTGGGAATATAAAATTGAATTCTACATCCTTAGTTATGTTTTCTTTCAATTTAGATCAATTATAAAACCATTATGCTTTGTGCAACCCAAACCTCAAAACTTCTTAAATACCCAGCCTTGTTCGGATCAACGTCAACTAGGTAAAATAAAGTTGAATGTTTTAGTATTTATTTACCATTTAGGTTCTACTTCTAGTGTTACTATGGTTCAGATTGGAGAAGGGTTGACAGGGTTGAAAGCATAGAGAACATAATGCCCAGCTGGGGGCCATACTTAATTTTGAGTTTTAACATTGTGTTTCTGCAAGGGCTGTACCCACGAGGTGGTAAGCACAGTCAATGCTAATCAGCAATCAATCCCGTGTTTGCGATGTTTGTGGCTTCGTTTTTCCATAGCAGTGCTACTTGAGTGGGTTCCTCCCATGAGAAATGTATCATGGTTGAATTGAACAAATTTTTAAGTCTACGACAAGAATCGGTTTCTCAATAAGGAACCACCTAGTATCAATGACTTCAATATAATATGTATGTCAAGGTTATAATAGAACTACTTCTTACTGCATGGTAGTTTTGTGCAACGTAGTAATAAATGAAACCAGTATTATCCCTTTTAAGTGGAGCTCCCTGCATAGAGCAATTTTATATCAACTAGAAACTGGTTCTAGCAATTCTGTACAATGGAATCCATATTCCCCATCTAACAATATTGTTCTTGTGAAAATTACCAATAATGTACAGTTGTTAACGGGAGTAAATTGTAAATATGAAAAATTGAAACATGATAACTAATAAAGATACGTATTTTTAATGCACCATTGGAAGTTTTCTTAACAACAGTAATCTTGACTCATTTTAATACAATGTGTTCTTATACAGGAACCAACCATTCAAGTTTTCAACATTTCAATTTACTTATGATCACGACTGTACACCAATATCTCTATGTGCATAATAATAGAATAGTTAACAATACACATTCATTTTAGTTACAAACAATTAAATGACAAATAGTATCATCATTTTAGTTCTACAGTACCGATAACATTCACGGTGTGGAGCCATTAATGATAATTCTTGAAGTCACTGGACATAATTATTTAATGTGTTTTTATTTATAATAATTAAATAAAAGATATTCACATACTATTTGCAAGTGGTTTTTTAATTCCGCTCATATCTGTCCTATTGCTGAAAAGTAACGCAGGCAGCTCGATTTCCGCTACAATAGGGAAACCATGAAATAATGCTGCAAGAAGATCTTCTTAGTTTCCGGATGGTGTTCTTGTGAAGGAAAAGATGGAAATTGTCCACGGCATCGTAAAAGCCCCGATATGCACTCGAACAAGAACACCGTCTCGGAAATCACTCGTCGTCTTTGTTTAGTAGGTTGAACGTCCCGTTTCTAGCACATCTTCAACATAATTATTCCATGGATCTCCCTAACCTCAGAGAAGTCTTCCCCTTAAGGAGACACAGCTCCGTGGCAGTGACAAGGTACAACTAAAATGCGTTTAGAATGCGAACAGCAGTAGGAAGGCCATCATCAAACAGAAGAGACCCATGGCTTCAGACAGAGCGAAACCCAAGATGGCGTAAGAGAAGAGCTGTTGCTTGAGGGAGGGATTCCTGGCATATCCGATGATAAGGGAGCCAAACACTGTTCCAATTCCAGCACCTGAAAGAAAAGCATTACGTCAGTTGAATTGAATGCACTTGTAAGCATAGGTCTACAGGAGTATACACCACTGGTAGCAACCCTGTTTTATCTGTATGAACACTTTTAAGAGTAGGTAGTGTCCCGAGTAGGTCTGTGAACGGGTACACGCCCGTTGATAACAGCTCAGGTATCGGTACCTAACGAAATGATCCGTCGGGCAATCTGTATTTGTTACAAACTCCAGATCAGTCGTTCACTCGCCAGCGCATTGTGGCGGGGCTGGCAGCAGCAGGTAATTTGTCATTAATTAGTGCCAGAGTTCGTTTGTGTCAAACTTGAGTCTCGTGTCGACACTTGCGAGAGCTGAACACTACGCGAATTACGGCTCTTACTGTTCACTGTGCGCACATCACCATTCATTGTAAATCGGCCGATGGACTGGCAGTCTTCGTTTTGTTTTAGTTGAAATTTCCGAAGTTACTTACTTGAAATTAAAAAAAAATATATATATAATTTCAAATTAACGGTAGGCCTACCCAACAGTGGGATTGACACTTGACAGGTACTTTCACTAATTTGCACAGCCCTGGTCCCGAGAACTCTTTCCAAACACATAAATGATTTGAGATTTACATCTAAAAATGCTAAAAAAAAACATGGTAAAAAACATAGAAAGTAAAGATAATTTGACAAACTGATAATGGGTTTTACTTTTAGGTGCCCCAATTAGTTAATTTTAATTAGGGGTGTCAACGATTACGATTAAATCGATTCGATTAATCGATTATTAATCGAAAACGATTAATAAAAAATCGATTTTAAATTTTTGCACTTTTTTAAATGTAGTTTTCAAGATCCGCCGCCTATTACCCGCGAGAAGAAAGATTCCCGTACGTTATGTTTTCCCGCCAAATACGCCGTGATAACCGCCGATTTACTGTCTTGCTCGCCCGTGAGATACGTTTCCATCAATTTCTAGCACGCGAGATTGTTCCCGATCCACATTTGATTGAAGCGACGTCGTAAAATACATCGTTCGTACCAGCCTTGCTTTGTCATCATGTGCGCATGCGCTGGCCGTGCAAGGTCGGAAGGAGTGGGCGGAGTTAAAGCTGCATTCTGTTCAAGCGTTCCACGCGGCCTAGTTGGCGCGGCAGCCAATAAACACAGTAAACGCACTCAACGCGCCTGAAACGCCGAGCAGGAATTGCACCTTTACGTAACATGGCGTCTTGAGTGTGACAAAAGTGATTGCTCTGGTGTTGTGTTTCGGCCTAGGCCAAGAGTTTTCGACAACATGGCATCAAACAATTGAATTTGATCACCGCATTGATGCCAATTTCATCTCGTATGCTTTATCTACCCCTCCACTTCCTCTTGATTATGCTCCTGAGTCCCGACCGTCTTCTTCGAGATTGTTGTGCGTGCTCAAGTCCCCGCCACGGCGCCGATGCAAACTTGTGCCTTGCACGGGCGATTCAAACTAACCAAAACCAGACCGAAGTTTGAAAGAAACTTGCTACTATACCGACATTGTACAAAACGATCAAAATCGATTAATAATCGATTATGGAGGTGAAAGTGAATTCGATTATCGATTATGATAATTTAATCGTTTGACATCCCTAATTTTAATTAATTTACCCATTTATTTCAAAAAGTACTTTTTTTTTTATTTTAAGCAAAATGGAACAATTAAAGGGCCGCGAGCATACACCGTATAACGCGCGTTACGCGGTTTAGGCTCGCGCGGCCAGCCGTGGACGCGCCGTTCTATTTGAAGTCATAATACACTTACTAGGTTACCAATCTGCACACAGATAGCGCCGCAGTGAACGAATATGTATAGGCCCTCCACCAACCCTTGAAAATTGTGTAACAAATCAACTCGCACCCGTCTTTTAGTACTCGCTCCTAGTGGGAAGGTACTTTCGGCGGGAAGGCAAGGGGGGTTTGGGGGGCAGAGCCCCCCAACAATAGCGCCGCAGGCGAAAAATTTTGAGGTCAGGTTTTATTAAAGAGCGTTTGGTGCGTTTTAGGATAACATAGCGGGCTTAATTCAGTACTGAAAAACTTCAGTATTTATACCGTGAAAACTCGTAAACCACTTGCAGATAAGATAAGATAAGAACACTGATGGTACAAATCATATGCCCCGCATCAACAAAATGCCCAATGACTTATGTTCGCGATCGCGTCTTACAATAATGTGTCTGGCTGTTTACTAGGGATGATGAAACCCGACTTTTTTACGACCCGGGTACCCGTCCACATTACCCGCGGGTTACCCGGGTAGTAAAACAAAAAAATCGTGTGGGGTGTCTAATGAACTGTGAAGAAACGCGCTCATCAATTATCGTAATATCTCAGACGTAATGCTGTTCTATAAACAATGACGTGCCGACGAAGTAGTATTTCATAATCACGAAAGAGGAACAGCAGCGGGCCGTTAAGATAACACTCACTGTTCGGTTGCGTCTGCTTTATAACTTGTCACAGTCAAGTCAAGGTCACGACTCACAATGCGTTGGCTCGGGGCGCGGGAAGGGGGGGACTGGAGCCCGAACGAGAGTAAACAAGATAAGGAAAGATTTATCACCATGGGTGATAGCTTTTAAGTTTTGACTTCTAGCAGATTGAAAACATAAGTGATGTTGTGGTAATTTACGCGGTATAATCTCTGGAAGATCGCACAAGTGGTTAGGCAGGAGGGGGTGGGGGGGCATACTCAGCACACTGCCACAAGTCGGCGGCATGAATCGGCGCTCGATTCAAATTCTCGCAAAAACGATATTTTGAAGCACGTCCATAAAAGTTACTCGCAAGAGCCAAATTGTCACTCGCAAAATGCGAGCGTGCGAGTGGGATTTTCAAGGGTTGCCCTCCACGCTAAGAAAGGAGATGCACGCGCTTTCGGCGGGCCAATCAGCGATCGTTATTTTAAATTGGGGCCTGCTGAATGGCTACAATTCACCCGTTAAAAGCGCGCGTAACTGCTTTCTTAGCGTGGAGCGCCTATAATAGCTTGCAGTAGTCTACGCGTGGACTCTAGCTTTACCGGCCGCGCGCGACTGCTCGTTTCTCAGATCGATTATTCCTAAAATTTCTACTCTTTGTATAGGTCAGGGTCAGTTACACGGTTTATGCTCGCCTCGCGGCCCCTCAATTATTGCTGTGTGAAGTATGTAGGGAGGTATTTAACACTATTAGGCTAGGCTACCAGTTAATGCTTATTATATGCGGCCTAAGTGTAGTCACTCATAACAAAACATAGTAAGCCACCGCGACATCAGATTAGTTTTAAACCACTACCGTATTTACCAGAATATAGGCCTAAGACGATATTATTTCCATTTATTTTTTATAGTTAAAAAAATGGGAGTAGTCTAATTTGCATATTAAGAAAATCATAGTGAGTACAATGTTTCTCGAATCTGGCGGACGAGTTGCAGTGAACCACGAGTCCACTGTCCTTCCATCACCCGCCAGACGCCGATCGTACACAATGACAGACGGTACGGTTAACAGACGACAATGCAATGTTGCACAATACATCGTTCCACTGCAAGCAGCGGTCAGAAGACGTCATAACAGGCTCCGCGGAAATAGACCGCCAAAATAACAGTGCGTATCACCGGATCCGTGGAAAAAGACCACCAAAATGACTGTGCGTAAAATTAAAGTTATTTCTTGGGAATAGATTTGGAATAGATTTCTGGGTGACCGTTAGGGATGTCAGAAAGCGTGTGTTTCACTAAACGTTTACACCCTGGTCACAAAAACGTGTACACGTTTACGGTAGCCTACATTACTAATCGTAATCGACGATGTTATAAAACAATCATTTTCTCCCGTATCGTGGATTTGATGGAATTCCTAACCGCTCAACGGGGTTTTCCGATCGCGAGTATGACACAGTAGACAATACACAACATCATAAAAACCCTCCCTCCCCCGCACGTGGCGGCAGCTGTGATTGTAGTGGTCTTGTACCCACTCGTCTTCAGCATTGTCTTCGTGAAGTTTCATGTCAGCCGATGTTTTCATAGTTTTAACCGTTTTTTTTCCCCGTTCATTTACAGCGCAATTCTACTGTCCGATATTTATTATTATGTGAAGACATGAAGGCCTAATGAGCGTGATTGTTGAATGATCTGGTACAGAATTTGGTGCGGATTGGCCGGGGGTGGAGAGGGGAGGCATAAAGATAGCGGCAAACAAGGCTCGAACTATACGATATCGGTTGCACTAGAGACAAAACAGATAACAATGTGCCGAATTTCTTAATCGGAGCGCATTAACACTAAGAAAATGAGCCCCGTCATAATGACTTTTGACTGTAGGCCTACGAGTTTGCGATGACTCTAAGCTTAATTGGGGATTACTCGCGCGTATGAATGTAACAACTATATTGGTTAATGAGAAAACACAGTTCGGCTGGTCGCAAACAGGATAGAAATAGCATAAAATAAAAATTGTTTACTGATCCAAGGATAATTAATAAACGTTTACACGTACCATCCCCAGTCACAACGATAAATTACAATTTTTAATATTCTTAGTTCACTGGTATGTTGAAATATTATTTTTCCAGTTTTAACTTCCTGAAATTGGCGAGTCTTAAATTTGAGGATGTGATTTTTCCCGTTTAAACTTCCTGAAAATAGGGGGTTGTCTTCTATTCGGATAAATACGGTACGGTACTACATTAATTTGTCTACTTGGTCAATTCAACATACCTGATCCAGCAACTCCTACTGTGGCTGCTCCAGCTCCAATGAACTTGGCTGCTGAATCAATATCCCTCGTCACTGTCGATGTTTGGAAATTACGGACAGCCGGTAACTAAAGGGAAAAATTACATTAGTTTAACTGGACAGCAAAAATATTAAGTGTCTATGGCCTAGCATGAAATGATAGTAATCGGTACAAATACATAACACATTAAGGTAACAACTTTAAATTAGCTGCAGTTGTCATCAGCAGGTGAAAAGTTTTGTCGCCCCCAGCCCTTCAGGCTGGGCTTTATGATCTCTATGCTTTCCCAACCTGTCAACCCTTCTCCAATCTAAACTAAACTAGCCATTTGGCCTTTTCCAAACTAATTGAACACTAGGGTATATGCTAGGTAGACACTAGGCCTATGGTTGGTACGGGAAGTGCCAAATTTTACCTCAACAAGATAAGAATGTAGTTAAGTTTGAGAAGGGGTGCACAATGATACTTTTCACTATCATTATCGAATTGATATAGCCAAGTCATTACACGAAAGTATTACACGTAAAAATTTTGGTCGTCCAACCAGAATTCCTATGTTAGTTATTATGGAATTCCCAGCCACTGAAAACGGATTTGTCCGCTTCTCGATCCATTTCACGCAAAAGACAATACACAGCGTTATAAGTAACCCACCCCTCTCTCTCAGCACGTGGCAGACTGTGATTGTCGCGTAAACAATGCTAGTCTTTGTGAAGGTCGCACTTCTTGGAAGTCTGCGAGAAGTCTGAGAAGTTAGATTTCAGCTCGTTTTGATAGTTCAACTGATTGCATCTTCATTCATTTACAACGTTATTCAAGTGTCCCGATATTTATTACTTGACAGCATGAGTGGTAGGCCTATTCGGCGAGATGAGGAAACAATGAGCAGGCGCAAGCATAATGATATAACTGAAGTGATAGGGCGCGGGAGGCATGCATTGGGAGACGCGATGGCTCGAGCCCGAGCGACCTCGAGTTCACAGACAGATACGCTACATAAATAATTTTGAAATCGGTGTTCTGTTAGATGTTATACCCGTCCCAAACATCCTGTGCCCAAAGAGTCCCTCAGACAACAAACGAACGTGTTTCGGGTCGTTTTTAACCAATTATTGATAGTTTGACCATCGATAATGACTTGATTATCGATATTTTGTCCAATATCGATTATCGTGTGCATCCCTAAGTTTGGGTCTATAAATGATGATTTTCTACTATGTATTGCAGTGTCTGTATACAACAGGCAGGTCAAAGGTAAGATATAATTTCCAAAGGTTGGTGAAGGGGGGGATATCTCAATCTGCTTACAAGCAATTGCTTGCTCAGGCTTTGACACTTATAAACCTACTGCAGATCTGCTGTTTCAACAGATTTCAGAACACTGACAGGGATCAACGGATGTGTTGGTCCAATTTATGGATTTTTGCAATGTAGGGGCCTATTCAATTACCTTACACATACATTTTGTTGTATGCGTCAAAATATTACAAACTTCCACAGGCCTATTTCCCTGGGTTGCTTTAATTTTGTCTTTGCAGGCAAGTCTCTTTTGGACACAAAAAATAAGCCAGAATTCAGGTCACTGGACCTCTATGTAGACTAGGCTTACTACATCTTATGAGTAATGCCCGTAGAGCCTAAATAAATTAATATCCACTGTAAGTGAAGATTGAAGAAACAGAACTGCAACTGATCTCTTTTGACAGAAATGTTTTACACCAAACCAAGACAGGGTAGGCTACAGCCTACAGTCATTTATTTTATACTTTTAATCCTTTTATTCGCTATTTCCGGTAGAGGTTTTGACGGTCGGGTTCGGGTACTAAACCGCTCCAGGTTTTTTGGGTTGGGAATTGACTGTGGCTAACTTATAATGCTGCATGTAAAAATGAGATGAATTTTAAAGCGACTTGTGAGGAATCTTGCATTAAGATTTTACCGCAATCATTTTCTGTCGCCCACAGACTACAGCATAGGCCTACCTAAAAATTTTTATTCAATGGCAGTAGGGTATGTAATGTAGGCATATAAAAGGCTAAAAGTTTATAAACTAATAATTGTCTGTACCGGCACTTCTACCAAAATAGGCTAGGCCCACTTAATCCTGGTATCTCCAACATAACCCAAAAAATATGTGTTAGTGTTACCCAAAAATCAGGTAGGAACAAACAAACAAAAACAAATTATTTACAGACGTTGCGAAAAACGACCTAAGGAAGTCTAAGCCTGGACCATTTTTGGACTATGGGTAGGCCCCCAAATACCAAACCTAAAATTTTGAGTTTCCGCACACCACTATAAAGTTTCTTAGCATGTTGGTTTCCCCCAGCCCATTGTGCAGATTAATTATTTTTAGGAGCCTACAGCTAGTTCTGGTAATAAGAAACATTTTTAAAGAATAAGGATTTTCTTATTTGTTTAGCTTCCTTACAAAACAAAACTAATCAAAAGATCAATTACTACCGTAAGCCAGTGTGTTATACCCAAAGCTAGAATCTGTGCCCAAATTGCATGAACCATCCGCAGATGGCTCGACTTGGCTATATAGGTACGTATAATTTAAAGGTTACCTAAGTACATTGGTCTCGATTGCATATCCCCTATTGTCCAAAATGTTATTTCAATAGAGAACAGCAATAAAAGGAACTAGTTATCTATATACACAGCTTTGTTTCTGACCAATGCAGTAGACCTAGACGATAATTCTTGATAACAAATTCAACAAGGGCATGTTAAAGACAACAAATAAATGCATAAAGGCACAAAGGGGTATAAACCATACTATAGTAAACACATAGGACAGGAAAATACTCCTTACAAGTACAACACATTCACATAGGTACCATGCACTGAAGTTCTAGGGGGGAAGATGCCCATCATATGACATGACATATAAGGCTTGCAAATAATGCCAGTAACTCAATAAGCATTGAGAACACCTAAGGTCAAAACATTGGACTGAAGAAAACATGTAGGCCTCTTCAGAGAACATTCTCTGCATAGGGCCAAAGCCAGAAACATGTCAGTGAGGTGGTCAATTCTGAGTCTATATTTATTTTATATGTAGCCCTAGGAATGTAGGTAAACATTTGTAAAAATTGCATTTAATACTAGTTTGTGTAAGCCTAGGCACTAGGTTAACCGAAACATGTTCCAACAGAACACACAAATAGTTAACGCAACAGCTCAAAGCTTAAGACTAAATTAAAAATAGTAGACGAAGGAGACTCATATCAGATCCTACGGGTACACCTCTGTGCTGTTATTGCAAATTATAACTGCTCTCAAGTGCACGAAGCAGTGTCAATTGTTATGAAGTAGGCCTAGGCCTAATCTATAAATCATTAAAATTAATTAACTAATTAAATGCTACTTAGTGACATAGAATAACAAGAAAACTTGTAGCGGCATTAGCCATATGCCTAGTTCTAAGCATTCGAATCGCACAGAATTACTGTATTTTTTAGCTGTCCGATTGCAGTGAAAAATTTCATTTCAGCCTGCACTGGCAAGTAAAAAAAATTAACAACCTAGACCCGGCCCCAACCTCAGTTCAAATTTACTTCATTGCCATGGTTAAGAATTGCAATAAAAGTTTTTTAATCCTCTCTGCCTGCTGACCACTACTAGATAGTACTACACTGTGTTATGAAAGAAGTCTTCTTTAGGAATGTTTCTTAAAAGAGTGAAAAAATTAGAAAATAAATAAAATTAGTTTTGACAACTTTTCATGATTCATAGCCCATAGGAAATGCTCCTTAAAAAGCCTTTAACAATATAATAACATCCACATGGCTACACTTAAAGTTTTGGAATTTTATGACTGGCAAAAAGCCAACTAATATTGGGCTAGAATAACATCTAGACCACAAAGTTTGTTCGATATGAAAATGTGTCTGCGTAACAGACGTGTGCAATCTAGGGTTTAATCAATGTGGGGAAAATATAAAACAACATGGTGGTAACTGTTAAAAAGTTAGAGAACTTTGGCATTAATCATTCAATAAGTAGGAACTGAAGAATGAATAT
This sequence comes from Sweltsa coloradensis, assembly GCA_024449915.1. Classification (NCBI taxonomy): domain Eukaryota; kingdom Metazoa; phylum Arthropoda; class Insecta; order Plecoptera; family Chloroperlidae; genus Sweltsa; species Sweltsa coloradensis. The sequence goes on along the minus strand of JAMZAV010001042.1, from coordinate 154,257 downwards.
TGGCTGGATTATGGTTAGTCACAACATTATGAACAGTCTGGTCCAATGATCAACGTACATTTAATATGCATAGGATATGTATCTCCATAATTATGCTATAGGCTAGACCTAGGGCCTTTAATCCATTGAAAATTGCCATCGATTCAAATAAAGGGTAGGTCCGTAGGCCTAGGCCTATAAGTAATTATGTAATAGGCCTAGGATCTAAGAAACTGAAAATCAATATCAATGCCTAGCTACTAGCTAGGCTATCTGGCTATATAGAGTAAAACATATTGAAACACAGGCTTACCAGGTTAATCGATGATGTGCTTTGTGTGTTGTTATTGCTTACTGCAGTGAACCTATGGGTGTTGACCATGCTCAGAGGTCGTACAAATGCTGATCCGGATCCGGACACCAACTAGAAAAGTGTGCAAAATGTTTTGGTACTGAAAATGGCTCTTACCCTAAAGGGCATAGGCCTAGGCCCTACTTTGCCCTTCATCAATTCATCAATTTCAATTTATTAACAGTTCATTCTTTAGGCCTACCACTCATATGTAGATCAGACTAAAGTTTTCTTTTTAGAACAATAAATTCAGATAATACCTTTACTTACAGGTAGGCTAGGCTAGATCAAATCATAAGTAAGTCAACCTTTCTGCTTGGGGTCTAAACTTCCAGACTTTAGCCTACCTAGGCCTAGTCCTAGGGTAGGGCCTAGGCCTAGTCCTAGGGTAGGGCCTAGGCCCTATGTGGTAATTGTAGGAACGCTAGGCCTAAGCCTAGGCCCTACTATAGGGAATATATTTATGATATAGAAAAGGGGTATAGGCTTAGCCCTACTTACAGCAGTCCTGGCAACAGGGGCGATGAATCTGGCACAGGCGAACATGATGTGGATTTGGAGCGGTGTGTTTCGTCGGAGTTACTAGTCCTAAAACAAGGAGTGAACAACCGATCAGTAGGTAGATGGTATAAGTAGGCCTAAGGCAAGTTTGTTCACAAACACCAACGTTCTTATTAAAGGCTAAGGCCTAGATGAAGGCCTATGAAAGAGTTTTAGGTTCTAGCCCTAGTTGCGCAGCTGACTAAAACTCCCTATCGACGAGGTAATAGACCTAACTAGCCTAACCTAGGCCCTAGGTAGTAGGCCTAAAACGTATCCTAGAACCGAGCTTTGAAGGTTTAACTGCAACCGCACAAATATAGGATTCTACTAGGTACTAAAAATGTATCGATAACTTAACTTCACGGTCTTACAAATAGCTAAATATCATGAATTATTTCACATTTCGTACCGGTTACGTAAAATGGCCGTCTTATAAAGAATTGATCCGAGTACACTTATCAACTATCGCCCCTTTAATTAATGTGGTACCAGCGAAAAGGCCGAATTATAACTATTTAGTAAGATTAGTTTATAAGCAAATCAATCACTTGAAACTATCGGATGATTTAATAGTATTATGATAAGTACAGATAGCTTTACTCACTTCACTCGAAACCCCGAACTTACCAAAGAACAGACGAGGAGAGGAGGTGGAGCTAGGTCAATCCTCGGGACGTTCACGAGCGAGTGATTCGAAACGAAACTTGAATGTGACTCGCTATCCCAGCAGTGTAAAACGAAGGACTTGGCTTCTAAATTTAATTCACCTTTTCTACAAACATTCCTATCGATCACACGAAGTTACACGAATAGAGCCGAAGGTGTATATTCGTCTGCAACAGCTAGTCAAAAGCATTTCTCTTACATACGTTTACATAATAACAATTTTATATGAAGAAGTAGAATATTTAATCCACTTTGCGTTAAATTTGTGTGTTTTAATTCTAATTTGATCGATTTCATCAGTGAGATGATATTTTTGTATGTATTTTTTAATATAAGTGGTATAGTGTTCAATCTGACTTAATTGCGAGTAGTAGATATGGCCGTCTTCATGATAAACATATGTAAATTTAATAGTTGTGGACTTACTTTTCCTAATTTAGCCGACCTAATTCAACACATAGAAGACACACATATAGGTAAAAAAAATAAGGAATTTATCTTACATGTATTTTTATGAAATTATATTACAACCAAGTAGTGTGATGTGTACAGGTTAGGCTATGATGACGTATGTGTAGTCCCAGGCCCTCAATCCCAATTTTGTGGGCGTTGCCTCTAACTTGAACATAACTAACCCCTACTTCTAAATAAAACATTTCGTTTAGGCCTTTGCTAATTTACAATAAATGACAAAATGTATACTAATTGTCTCTTGCCATTTTAAAGATATTATGCATTGTATCTGTCTCATATCAGCCCTCTTGACATTATAGCAATTGTGTATATTTTTAGATTACGACCCCAGGACTGTTGAACAGAAGGAAATACTGCAACCCTCCTGTCTTCCTCTCAGTTACGTACTGAGATTCTTAACCGATGCTGCAAGAAAAGAAGGAATTGATACTAAACGAAAATTGCCACACAGTCATGGAAATAAGATTTCTACCATTGTACCTCGAAGTAATACACCAACAGGTATAGCGTTTAGTATGAGTGTTGTCGACATGAAGATCTTCTCTCTGCCCAAGACCCTTTGCTGAGTAGGGCCTATAGGCGCAGCAATCCCTGGGATAGGCCTAGGCCTATTTTATTTTCATGCACCTTGAGTGTCAGTTAAACTACTAGGTTGCTCTACAATAACCTGGGAATCGGCCTAGCTTCCCATTACCTGGCAAATCATATTCATATTGTTAGGCGAACCAACTAACATTCCTGTTACCTACCGAACTGTCAGGCCTGGTTCATGGGCTATTGAGAAGCGACTTTAAAATGCTGTAAATAAAGGCAAAATAATATTAATCCTGGTAATTATAAAGAATCACTCGGCATACAGTCATGTTGTGTGGAGTTGGATCCACGGTTAGGTTAGTGTATCGCATGAAGCGCCTAGTGTAGGCCTACACATGATGTCGGGGGAGATGACTAATAATATGAAACAAAAAGATTGTTGCAGAAAGCAAAACTGTTACTTAACAACAAAGTGTAGGTCTATATGTTTATTAAGCAAAAAACGTCCTTATTTGCTGTGCAAACGAATGACAACCACAGCGCCGAAGTGTTTTAACGATAAACAAAGTTAAAACATAGGCATTATAACCAGCAAAAAGTAGGCTATGAGCAAGGGAAAATTTGAAAGTTAGATAGATGCTAGCCATCGACTAGGCCTATGTTTTATTTAGGGATGACTAGGCCTACTGTTTTGATGACGATTTTTTTTTATGTTGTTAGGCTATGAAAAAGCTTGGCCATATTTTCAACGTAGTAAAATAGTCGCCATTGATAGTTTTGATATTCCAACGTGATATTGTTGCCCATTCCTACTTAAGAGGACTCCGGCGATGCCCGTTTTTACCTGAGTAACGTGCAGCTTGCGTTGTATATCGTCTCGTATCCATGGCAACTTAGTTATGCCACTGATCTAGGCATTTGCCCAGACTTTAAAAAATGAGTTAGGCAAGGCCTTCAAAATATTTTACATCTAGGACCTACCTAATCAATAAACCTAGGACCGGTACCGTACTTAATAGTTTTTCTGGGTAGCCTACCTACCCTAGGCCTACTGCCATCAAGAAAGAAAGAATTAATAGGGAACTAGCCTTCATTCCAGAACTCAAATATGTTAACAACATCTAAAAAAAAGTTTTTTTTTGTCTCGGGTTCGTGTTATTGTTAATATTTAGGTGATGACGTCCCGGCAAAAGAGAACACAAGGCAGTGTGAAAGTAGTGTGACTACCATCGTCGTGAGCAGAGCGCAGTTTGGCTCGGACTCGAAGGCGCAATGGTAGAAGCTAGCAGACAGTGCCCCCGTTGCTCCTGTCAGTCGTGTTACCGTTAAGATTTCCAGATTAAAATAAATGTTGTGTTATAAATGCTACCATATAAGGGCATTTACATGGGGAAGGTTTAAAGAGTCAGCCTTGTCAAAACCCTGTTCAGTTATTTTTGTAATCTACTTAGTAGTCCCTAGGCTAGGCTTACCAGTCGAGATGAATAAGAGCAAGAGGCGGCCTACGGCGACCATGCTGCAAACTATTCCTTCTGCTCACAATGACATCACGGCCCATCAGCGAGCAAGCGTAGCGAGGGAATTCAAAACCCTATAAATTTGTAGGCCTACACCCGTGGTAGTAATCACGGATTTTATTTTTTAAAATTTCTTTCAATTAAGGAGATTAGGTACGTACGGTACTATTTAACTGTGTGCTAAAAATAGAATAGGCTAGGATAGAATATGTTCAATTTTTACATTTTGATGACAATAATTTTATATTGTAATCCTTCTTGTGGCCAGACTTAGGGTTTGGCCTATATATTATAAGTAAGAAAATATATAAATAATTATGTATACTTAATTCTAGAGACTATATTTCATAATTAAATGTAAATTGTAAATTTGAAACCGAGGCTAGTTTGGTTCCCTATTATTGTCATAATTTGTCATACTGCTCATAAATGAATTAGCCTATGAACTCACCACTATAGGCCTACATTGGGTAGGCCTACTAAATTATGGATAGATAGATTATAGATTTTTATTAGCCTCTTTGAAATTCACAAGTATATAAAATATACATATGCCTAGATAGAATGCAACAACAAAAAACTAAAACATGCAATGAAAATGACAAAACAAAACATGCAATTTTGAGACAACGTTTTGGGAGTGATCTAGGGCGACGGTCGTCGCCCGGCAGACAAGCGCATGCGACTGCTTAGGCGACACGAACTCCAGCCCTGTATACAGCTACCAGAGATAAGGGGTTTTCAGCTATCTGCACACGCCGCCCCGAAAGAGTTACAATCTTGAAACTCGATATATGACCTGGTATGTGGTCCATGACATACCAAAAAAAAAAATCAACCCGATCCGACAACTCGTTCTGTGTTAAAAAAGGCTCTCAACATCGTCAAATTCCTTTCGGCTGGCTGGTGGGTGGGTGGCTGGCTGGTGGCTGGCTGGCTAGGAGTTCTCTGCGGAGATTAATTTAGCCTACAGAGAAAACGGTAAATCTTAGAACTATGAAACTTGGACCACACTTAGATGTACTTCAGACGCAGTGACTTTTGCTTTCAAAACCAAAATCGGGTAACAGCGACCGGAGAAAATAAAAATTTGGATGATAATCAAAACGCGTAATTACCAAGGCGTGGTAATTTGTACAAACTTGAAATTAAACATGCTATTAACCATTATAAATTATCTTGTGTCCAAAACACAAGGGGCTAAATTTGGGGATGACCATGGGCCCAAAAATGACAAAAACATATCTGAATTTTAAGAAATGAATCATTCAAAGAAAACGCTACAACTGAGATGTTTCAAACGTGGAATACATTTTGGTATCTCTCATTCTTTATCACTTTTGAATATGGAAAGCAAAATTGGGTAACGGGTACCGGAGAAAATCAAAATTATCAAAAGTAGGTAATTCCGTACTCTTATGAATAATACGCTATACTGAGAAAACGGTTCATCTTAGAACTTTGAAACTTGGGCCACACTCAGATGTACCTCATATAACCAAAACCGGGCAATTGGGACCGGGGAAAATCAAAATCAAAACGCGTAATTACTCAGGCGTAGTAATTTGTACAAGCTTGAAATTAAACATGCTCTTAACCATTATAAATATCTAGTGCTTAAATTACAAGAGGTATCTTTGGGGGGACCGTGAGCCCAAAAATGTCAAAAAACAACTTTGAACTTAACAAATTTAATCATTCAAACTTCAAAGTCCATCATTCACACCTTGATAGCAAACGAACAACAAAAAGATGTAATATCCAACCAAATACAAAAATTTGTAAAAAAAAATCGGCAGCCAAGCTCTCCTTCAAAAGTCTTCGGCTGTGAATGCTGTGAGATATAGAAGTTGAGCCAAGCTTTTTATTCTTTCTCCCTAGTTTCGCTTTGAAAATAAGTAAGATCATTTCGCCTGTTGACGAGCGCCAAGCCAACGATTTTTGTGGTAAAAAAGTAAAATTTTTAAACTCGAAATAAAAAAAATGGCTTGGCCATTGAATTTGGTTCATGGCCAAGATTTTTTTTTATGATTTCGAGTTTAAAAATTTTACTTTTTTACCACAAAAATCGTTGGCTTGGCGCTCGTCAACAGGCGAAATGATCTTACTTATTTTCAAAGCGAAACTAGGGAGAAAGAATAAAAAGCTTGGCTCAACTTCTATATCTCACAGCATTCACAGCCAAAGACTTTTGAAGGAGAGCTTGGCTGCCGTTTTTTTTTTTACAAATTTTTGTATTTGGTTGGTGTATAATTACAGCTAGAAGAAAGAATTTATACGAATGCAAATATTAGTATTTATGATTTCATGATTTGCAAAGTTTAAGAAATGTATTATTTAAATGTATACAATTTCCAAAAGAGATAAGCATATTAAGTTACCGATAACTAGTTTTTTTAAGCAACTGACAATGTCCATACAAATAAGCCTACATGCCTACCATGTCAATGGAATGAAAATAAATACAAATACAAATATAAATAGGCCTACATAAGTTTTACAGACTCAATCGATTTTACAGAAGAGATAGATTTAAATCCAAAGAACAAACATTTGTTGTTAGCCATTTTCAATTTGTTTTTGCTGTCTTGAACAATGTGTAGTTAAAATAATTTTGAGATTGTGTGTAGCTACTAGTTAGTCTTTGGTCTGTGATGCCTGTCTGAAAGAATATTTGCATATAGGTACCGGTATTATTGAAAATGATCTTTCCACATCGCATGACGTAACATATCAGAATTTAAGACAAGAAACTTAATTTGATGACTGGAGGTAGCTCCCACAAAAAACAATTTACACATTCTAGAGTATAGCACCAAGTTGCCATGTGCTTTTTTCACTCCAAATGTGCTTAAAATTAGACACAATTTATTGACAATTTTATTGGATACAGTACCGTACAAAGGGTAAAATATTATGATAGTATAGGTAAAACAAACAAAATAGTTCAAATATGCTCACACGTGGACGTACAATAAAATAGTAAAATAAAACTTTTCTCAAAAAGTGCCCAAATTTACCAAACATGCAAAATAAACCCATATCTTTTTATCCAGGGAACTCAAAACAGATTTCTATATATGTTTACATGTTCTTAGATGGCTCAGAAAAAACTGCAATTGCAAAATATCCTATCTGTAGACATTAGGGCCTACCTTTGGCGGGTAGTGCCTATAAAAGGGATGGTTGTTATTTATTTTATTGAATTAATGCAAAAATAAAATAAAAGCACACCGGTAGGCCTAGGCCTACCACCACTTTTTACAATTTCAATTTTAAAAACAAAATTTTGGAAAATATAAATCATTTAGGCCTACACACACCTCTACCTAAAAGTGATGGTTGTTCTTTTTTTCCTAAAAGTGATGGTTGTTCTTTATTTCCTACTTGATTGTATTAGTTAATATTATTATAATAATTATTATTATTATTATTATTATTATTATTATTATTATTATTATTATTAATGTAGCAATCCATTTACATTCATGTGGAAGCCAACAAGGGGTTCCGAATATGGAACATTTGTCATATTGTTAAGACTGGGATTGAGAATATGTAGGCCTACAATACTAATGCCTTTGTGCTACAATGTTAGTTCACTGGTGTCGTAGAATGCTTCATTGAAGAGATATCTCGGGTGGAAGGCTGTTCGTTACTCTCACTCCCAGGTGAAGCGAATTCTTAAAGTTTCTTCAGCCTGTAATGTTCGAAGAAGATTTTGTCAGCAGATCTGGTGTTGTGGTTGTGAACTTCAGCACCTGTGATTGTTAGTGTGGGTTGTCTCTGATGAATAGTGCCAAGGCTTTTATATGGATTCCGGGTAGGGTTAGAATTCCTAGCGTTTTGAAAGCTTCTCTGCAAGATTGTGTTGAACTCAAGGTTGACATGTACCTCGCTGTCCTTTTTTGGAGGCGAACACTCTTCTTCTTTCTGGGGCACCGCCCCAAAACAAGATGCCATACTGGAGATGAGATGAACAAGGGCAAAATATGCAGTTTTCACCGTTTGTATGTTACATTGTCTTATGAGTGTTTTTATGTTGTAACATGCTGAGCTTAGCTTCTTACACAGCGAGTCAATGTGGCAGTTCCAGTTTAGCCTGTAGTCGATGTGAATACCCAAAAATTTTGCGTCTGTATATATTTCAACCGCGGCGTCCAGGAGAGGTTGAGCCCCTTTCGTTATAAAAGCGAAAGCAACCGTCTTGTTTATGTTGAGTACCGGTACAATTTTATTAGTAAGGCAGTATTGCTCGAGCTGCGTAGATGTCTGTTTCATTGCTTGTCCCAGCTCCTCTGTTGAGTTTCCAGCTAGAACTGTACTGAAGTCGTCAGCAAATTGTGTTTTAGTACCCAGCTTGATGTCTTTTGGCATATTGTTAAAATGTAGATACTGAAGAATGTTGGGCTCAGGATGGGTCCCTGGGGTATTCCATGCATAGAATCTTCCCATTCTGCTTCACCACTGCCATCTCCTAGCCGCACACTCTGCTTCCTACCAGTAAGGAAAGACTTGATCCAGCTGTTTTCTGGGCCTAAAATCCCAGTAGAATTTGAGTTTTTCGATCAGAGTGGCTTGGTTGATGGTATCAAAGGCCTTAGTTAGGTAAAAAAAGACTACTCCTGCCATCTGTTTATGTTCAAGCTCTTCTTCCACAGCGCTTGTAACACGGAGGATAGCTGTTGTAGTTGAGCGATCTTTCCTGAAACCGTGTTGTTCCACGCACAATTTACTATGATCGCCTAGGTGCTTCAAGAGCTAGTTCAGGAATAGTTTCTCTAGTATTTTAGAGAAAGCAGTTAGTAGAGCAATGGGACACGCTCCCATAGATGGAGTTGATTTAATATACCGGTACAATGGAAAACTTAAACAATTGAAAAGACCTTACTATTTAACTGAATAGCGCTAGTGTAGATTGGTCGAAGGCTATATATACAGCCATATTCTACTGGCATATTTTGTTTTTCATTCTGCAGGCAGCGAAGCAGATGAGGATGAAGTCATGAGTGAATCAGAAGACAGTAATGACTCCTGGACCACTCCTGAGGAATTTAGTGCGGAGTTCATTCTACGCTATGGAAGTAGCAGGTATGACATCATCACCATATTTTTATTTACAGTAGCTGTTTCATTGAGGACCTGGCATTTTGTATTTGTTATTTCAGAATGATGGCTTAGGCCTACCGATGGCCCAGGGCCATTAATCATTAAACAAATTAATTGGGCGTGTATCTGAGCTATTCATTGCTCTTTTCTCTATTTTACAACAGTAGCAAATTGTTTGCAGTCGTAGTATACTTGGCCAATTTTGATGATGCCAATTAAAGCCACATGTATTGTACTTTAACTACTGTGCCTATTTTAATTAACGATTTAAATGATTTACAATGCCATAGTGCATTAATAAATTTTTGTGAGACATCTGGATTCAGCTATAGGCCTATTTCATTTCATTTCATTTTAAATTGGAAACATTCAAGGTTGTAGCCCTTAGTTTGAGCTTAAACACCATCAGGTAGACCTAGGCCTACTTGTACAAACATATTAATAATCATTTATAGATAGGGCATGGAAAACCGCATGCCAATGCACCATTTTGATGTTTTAAAAACTAGTATAGGCATAGCTTCATAGCACATGGTAATAAACCTGAATTTTGATGAAACATTTAGGGGTATTGGTTTTGTATTTGTTTTTACTTTCAACATTTTGAAGTAGGCCTGTCCTATGCTATAGTAGGCCGACGTAGTACCTACACGTACACTTGAAATATCACTTTTAAAATACAGTATTGAATTTTCAAATTTGTACATGGTAGTAGGCCTACAGTATTACTCTTGTTCTTTGAATGTGTATGCATTCATATATTTCTTTATTCCATGGACACACATCCACTCTTTTCAGGTTCTGCAACATGACTTACTTTAATATGAATTCCGATTGGTCTCTTGTGTCATTCCCAAAGCTCGAGTAAAGAATCCTCTGTTTCATGGCTCACAGTAATTTTATTACGGGTAGTAAATGATAATACAATTATTATCATCTTCCTTCTTAAACTGAATTAGATTAAAATTAAAACAATCTTTTGTTAGTTTTACGTGCTTCAGTGATTCTCTTTGCGGCACAAGATTTCTTAACAGATTTTAAGTGTTTCAGCAAATAGCGTCGACGCCGTTTCTTGTTGTTTTTAATGTATAATGACAAGGATAAACAATTAAATAAATGAATAAATTAGGTATTATGACAGAGTAGGTTATTTTTCCTTTTCTTGAACTTCAGAATTACTAGAAACGTAGAAAGTGACAATTTGAAGTGGGAGGAGCTTATTTTTGTTACCTACCATTGCGTTGCCGAGATGGGGCATGCAAAGTGGGTATAGAAAGTAGAAACCTGTCGGCATTAACATGGGTCCTATGCTTTTCTTACAGAAATAGACTTGGAGAAAATGTTTTGAAAATTTTGAAAATTTGAGTTGGTGTACGAGGAAAAGTTTTGAAGTACATAGGCCATTCTAAATGGTGAATTAAGTATCATAAGAGGTTTTCAAATTAGGGGTAGGCCTACATCTTATTGGTATCGTAATTTTTAAAGTCACTTCTAAAGACGGCAGAAAACAAGGGAGGCCTAGGTCACCAAATTAATTATTTTAAAATATTACTTTTTACAATATTAGGCCATATTGATGCCTTGAAATATACCAGGGGAGAGGCTTCGAGCCCCACGACCATTCCCCAAAACAGGGACAGATTGAGGATAAAATAATGCGATTTTTTGAAATTATATTATACGTAGGACCTATTGAAACTCAAAAGTGGTATTTTTCAAATTTAATTAGCTTTACTATCTAAAGTCAAAGATGACAATTTTACATCTAGGGCGAAGATTTCGCTGAATCCGGAATGTTTTTTTTTTCTCTCTTTTTTTCTGTATTTTTGGCTGTTTGTTAACACGATTCCGGCTAAACCGATACTCCAATTGCGATGAAATTTTGTGGAGGCCTTCGAAATCTCTGAACTTAGAACTGCCACGTTTTTGAGCGCAATTGAAAAATTATTTCTCATGAAAATCGCAATTTTACGATTTTTTTTCGATTTTTAAAAAATTTCTTCGACTTATAACATCTACATGCTTAATCTGATTTTAATGATTTTTTCACAGAACCTAATTTTATGAATTAAGATATTCGTGTGAAATTTGAGCGCAATCGAAAAATTATCCTCATGAAAATCGAAATTTTAGGGGTTTTTTCTTTTTTTAAACAATTCTTTGATTTATAACACTTACATGCTCTATCCTATTGTAATGATTTTTCACAGAACCTTAATTTTATGAATTAATATATTCGTGTAAAATTTGAGCGCAATCGAATAATTATTTCTTATAAAAATCGCAATTTTACGATTTTTTTCTTTTTTTAAAATTACGATTAATAAAAAAAATAAAAAAATAAAGTTAATTTTTTATTTAATTTAATTTAATTTAAAAAATTCTTCGACTTAGTAATAATTTTTTCACAAAACAACAGAAAATCCGCGTAACACATGGCAGCTCAATGCACCAATTACGCTCATCCAACAACGCGGCGGGACTTAAGCGTTTTCCTAGTTATTTTTAACTTCTAGGTCACTTCATATTTTCTTTCAAAATAATACCTCAGATGGCTGTAAAAGCCGTCTTGAGGATAAAATAACTTCCAAAAATGTTTGCGTCCGGTTGCTAGGGCTTTGCCCCACACCTTCATTTGGTTTCCATACGGGGCCCCTACCCCCCGGGGCCCCCCAGTCTGCCTTTGGGTGGGTGTATCCCTAAAGTACAAGTATGCTTGTGCCGGTCCTAGAAAAACCTCTGCACACCACTGTCCATCTGTGCGCGTGTCACGCCTCACGATAAAAACCAACACGACCCTTCAACAGATGATACAGCATGTTTTAAATGTTTAGTGGCCTTGGGGTGGTGGAGCAGAGTCCTCTTTTGTAAAGAACATTTTTGTGTGCTTGGTACCTCTTCTTAAACTTTTTCTTAATAAAGAAGCTTCGTTCCCTAATTTGGCTAATCCTGTATTCGTGCTCGTTGCACCCAATTATGAAGCACTACAAGATAAGCTTATATTATACCGGTGGCCATTATACTGTAACTTGACATTTTGAAATATGCTTTCGCCTTCGGCCTATATTTATATAAAAAATAAAAATGCAATGTTAGCGTCATTCATTCATTCGTCCAACTATGATGATTTTTCCTATCCGAAACGTGGAATGTCATGGCTATTATGGCCAAGGTAATCACCAGGGTTGAGTCATTACACGTAGAATATTATTATTCTACTTGCGCGTAGAAAATAATGTTAGTATATGTAGATTATGTAGAATATTATGTAGAATATGTAAAATATTAATTAATTTGTGGTAACTGTTGTTTATATTTGCAACAAAAAAGTTAAAAACAAAAATTAAGTTTGGAGCAGACATCCTTCACACCTTTGCTAGTCTTACCTATTATTTTCATACTTTAATTGGGTGATGAAGCAGACATCCTTCACACCTTTGCTAGTCTTACCTATTATTTTCATACTTCAATTGGGTGATTTCTTGTAAATAAATCATTTAATTTGTATGAGGCCCTAATAATAATAAAAATAATATTAACAATAAAAATAAAAGGCCTACCTACTCTAATCCAAATTAATAATATAATTTCAAGTTGCATAATTTTGAGTTGCATGAGACAATGATAGGAGTGCATAGGACTACTAGACCTATTGAATGTTAGCAATGATTACAAATAATTAAAATTTGCCTCCATAAAGACAATAGCCAATCAGTGGTTATTTTAGCCATAAATCCTATAACCAATCAGGAAGTTTGCTTTTCCTCCTCAGTTTTCAAAATTGCAGGTAGGCCACAGCAATGCAGGTGGAGTGATAGAGGCTTCAAACAACAAGTAATGTTAATAAAAATTGGATTGATGGATATTGCTTAACGTCTCATATTAATGCACTTTGGCTATTCGAGACGATGAGTGGTGATAGATGAGGATGAAGTATGAACAGAAGGGAGGAGGGGAAACCCGGTACCGGCACGTATCCTACTCCTTTTGAAAGTGCCAAGGGGACCAACGGCTTTGCGTCCCATCCGAAAGGACGGTGTAACCTTGTCAGTCATATAGATTCCTTCACTAACCCGGACTGCCGAGCAGACGTCGAGGAGGACAAAGCCGTTACACTAGCTTTCGAACCCTCCATCTGCTCTAACCAGCGATATGTCGTGTCAGGGCAGAGCAGTCACCCACTCTACCTCTGACCACGCCCGAGTTTGCTTAACTTCAGAAACAAAAAAAAAAAAAAAATCTTCCTCAGTTCATTTATTATCTGTAAATGAAAAAAATAATTTTCTACATGTAGAACATGTAGAATATGTAGAATATTTGAATATTCTACATTACATACTCTACAGTAGAATAAATGCGTAGATTACGCATTTTCTATGCATAATATTCTACTGACCCAACCCTGGTAACCGCACTTAAAATGAGTTCAAACAAAAACCCTTCTCCAAGTGGTCTTGGCCTGACATTCTGTCACTTGGCTATGTATCTGGTATACAATGAGGATTTTCTTGAGATGCAGCTCATATTGCATAGGAAACCAAAAGATAATGTAGGGCCTAGGTGTAGGTGTAATTTTGTATATCAACTTAATTAATATTTTGTAAATCCAATGCTAGATTTAAAAAAAAATGGAATCTGTAAGTACCCATCTTAAATTTATTAAAATATTCCGCACTCGATCAAGAAATCCTTACTGGTAGAGAGTGCATAACATTCTAGGACCCAGTTTTGCATCACAAGTTTTGGGTATAAACTATAAAGTATCATGTACTAATCGAGTAATGGCCTTACCCAGCTATTTTGATCATTCAAATTTGAAACAGTATGTTTTAAATACCATTAAGTGTTGGCAAATGGCTTTGCATAGTGGCTGAACCCCGCTTTTGGACTTTGAAATGTTAAAATTTACCAGCGGCCTATATTCGCATAAATACAGTAGGGCCTCAGTAAACTGCAATTATTCCATGGTTGAAGGGGTATACTGTTTGCATTTGTCTTTGCAAAAAGTGATTAATCCTCAATATCACCACAAAATGCTTCTAAACTACCACAACATAGCAATAAAAAACAAAATAAACCCACAAATCCTAGTAGGTCCTACTACGACCAAATTAAGTTAAATTTTACTATTTGCCTTCATAAAAATACCATTATTTCCACTAGGCCTATTCATTGACTTTCACTCTTGACTTACAGATAACAACAACAACAAACCTTTTTTAATTTTTAGTAAAATACCAGCTCAAACAGAACCTATAAACTTTTGTAAATTCTCTTAATTTTCAAAGGAGTATTCACTATTTTTAACCAATGGCTTAAGGAGTGCTCGCAAGGGTGAGATAAAACTATTGATCACTTAAATGTTGTATATTAGCATTCTAGATGCATATTATGTAGGCTATAAATAAAGTTACCCCTTTTGCATTGAGAGGAATGCAAAAAAACGTAACACCACTTAATGGTAATAGTACAAATAACAAATTACAAATTGCATTTAAATTAGCTCTAGCTGTAGGGCCTAGGCCTATACTTAAAATTATTTTTTCTCTCAATTAATTCTGATTTGCGTCTAATGCCTCTGATGGTCCGTGCATCACTCCTTTTCAAAATCACAAGTCATTTGCATAACTTTGAACTGCCATAGTTTGCATAACCACTGGCAATGCTACTTGGGCCCAAATGTCCTAAGGTGCCTTATAGCAATAAGTGATATTTGTTATGGTCAATAATTTTGTTTGTTGTATGAAACTGAGGAGGTCCTTGTTTATTCCTTACTACAGATTCCTTATAGCAATAAATTGTTGGTTTAAATAGTTTTTTAGGCCTAGTGGTGTTGATAATTGTTACATTTTTTGTGCATGTGAATGTGATCAGTTTTAGCATGGTTTTGCAAATTTACATACTACTACATATCACCTCGCTCCTTACACCCATTTACTAGCAGTGACTTGATTTAACCTTAGTTTAGACCTATTATAATATTACAACCAAATTAAGCCCCAGATAAGTTCAGGGTCTTGGCCAAGTATTACTTACTTCTTAGTCATCACATAATACCTTTAGCAATTATATTTGATTACATACTGATACATCTGTATGAAATGCCACTCAATGAATTCAGACTACCTTGTGTGCTATTCCAATAAGATAATCCCCATGAAACACCCATTACCCTTCCAGTATGCACGTGAAGAAGACACCAGTGTACCTTCCCAAGAAACCTCAACAGCTTTGGTAAGATAACCCAACAATGCTGTTGATCCAAACTAACGCAACAGTTTCACCTAACTTCTGATCAAGAAATTAATTAAATTTTCTCTTGTTTAGGATGCTCAATCCATCAATGCCAAACAACAACAACAACAATAACAACAATAATGTGGACAAACCCTTTGCATGCCCCGTGCCTGGATGCAAGAAACGTTATAAAAACGTCAACGGTATCAAGTACCATTCTAAAAATGGTCACAAGAAAGATGGAAAGTAAGTTGTTCTGAACTGTGCTGTACTGTACTGTACCTTTCACTTAAAGTGTATTTGGTCGGTAGCGGCTTTTTTCTCTATCAGAGGAAATCTCGAGCTTGCGCAGTGAATGAAATGTCTTATCACAAGAGATAGGTGGTGTGGTGTGGGAGTTGTTTTGTCGATGTTAGGCCTATAGATCCCGGTGCTTGGAAAGAATAAGATAATAAAGGATAGGGAAGGAACCTTACTTACAAAATTATTTTGCAAAATATTTAAATTTTCTTAGCCTATTTAATAAATTATATTTGGTATGAAAAAAATGTCAATGTTGGCATATATGCATTCGCTTATTTTTGACGTGTGTAAACTAAAACAGTACCATAGTATAGGCCCTACCAATGTCACTTTTTATCTTGACAAAACAGGAAATTGATACTGTATGTAGAAGATTTTCTTTTGCTGGGTCTTATTAGTTGTTTGCATTGGTAAATGTAGGTATAAACGTCTGTAAAATAATACCTAGGCAGCTTGTCCGTAAGCCTAGGCTGCCTAGTTAAACGTTGATCCTTAATTTAACACATATATTATACTAAAACGATTTTTTTCAATTTTTTCTCTAGAATGCTTTGACATGTTTTTATTATAGGGATGGGCAAATACTTTTAATGACATAAACATTTCAAAGTTTTTGTTGACTCAATGTGTAATAATAAGTCTTTAATGTCAGTGCGTCCTCATTACATCACTAATACACGTTATTAATTGTTATGTTTTATACAACAATTATTTTTGCAATTTGTTAGTCCTCATATTTGATACATAATTTTAAGGAGGCTGGCCAAAGGTCTTTTCATCAAAAAGATACATTTTTTGACAAATGTTAAACGTTTAATGTTACTCCCATGTTTTTACATCCCAGTTCAGATCAGTTCAGTTTATTATCATCCTTTCTTCTAGTATTTAACTGCAATCATAACATAGGATTTGTCAAGATGGCATAGCATCAGCGTAGGACTAGGTACTATAGGCTTACCTTAGGCTAAGCCTATCTCAAAATAAAACAACTGTTATATATGATATACAATTTTGATTTCCAATATAGCAAATATCACCCAGCTTATCTTGAAACCACCTTGCATCTTCTTATGTTATATGTATGTATATCCAAATCAACTAAATTCCAAGCTGGCCTTGACAATTTGTAGTTTCAAGCCATACTGTTTGCATTCACTCATCAAAATTACATCGCTGTGAGCTGTCATTCAATGACAATATTCTAATGCAAGGCACATTTTGTTGTTCACAAAACTGATACTTTTCTCCTAGTTAAAAATTGGATAGTGCTCAAAGACTTCAATTTCACTGGACTTAGAAAAATAGTTTGGCAGCGTGTTTTATTTTATTTTTTATGTTTTTTGTCTGTTTGCCCTCTACTGGACAAACGGTTACTCCGATCTTGCTGAAATTTTCAGGAGACCTTCAAATCTCTGAGCTAAGTCCTGCCACGTTCTTGGGTACACAGCATAAAATTGAAGGAGTATTTCTCATGAATATCGTAACTCACAATGTTTTGTGATTTTCAGTCAGTTTCTTGGTCTAATTCTTTGCTCTCTTCTCTACAGAACAAATGGCTTCTCCGATTTTGAGAAATGCTCAGGGAATTTTCTAAACTTTCAAACTTAAATATTCTGTAAATTTGGGTACAATCTAAGAAATATTCTTGTTGTAACCGTACTTTTATGACTTTTCGATTCGATGTTAAAAAATATCTGTTTGCTTTGTATGAAGCAAACGGCTAATTTGATCTTGGTGAAATTTTTCGGGTATCTTTGAAACCTTTGAAGTTAGATATGCTATGAATTTAGGTACCGGTATTCAAAGAAATATTTCTCAATGAGTGATCAATATAAACTCGCCACCCCACACCTCTGCATCTGACACTGTGAAAACCAACGCGCAGTTGGTTCTCGGTCTCTTTAAAATAACCAGGAATTATAACCAAACTACTGTATGGTTGTGGTATGTGTAGTGCCTATTGCCTAGGGATATGTCCACGTCAAAAAAAATTACAGCGCGTCTAACCAATACCTCCATAAGAAACAAACTTTGAAAAAGTTGATGTGGGAATCCAAAAAATTTTGTTTCCATTCAATTGTTTTCATATTTTACTGTTTCTCGATTCGGTTAGTCGGAAAACACTCCCGTAGGTGAAATTGTTACAACACTGTTATGGAATAAACATACATAACAACGATGACAAAACAAAAGTGGATTAAAAGGATAGAAAACAAATTAAGTAAACCAAAAACGCTAGGCCTAATTACAACGGGACTGGAAAAAGTGTTAGCGAAGCGACCTAGTTTTAAGTTACTTGCCACTTGTCAGGAATACAATTACAAACTGTAAGTACCTTCTTTGTAGGCCTACAGTAAACCCTCATTAATTCAGACTCACATGATTCAATTTAAATCTTTTTAAAGCAAACTGGGTTTTTGGTCCTTAAAAATTTTAATTAAAGGAGGATTACTAAGGCACAATAAGGATAATGTTAGGTAGGCCTACTTATT
Source organism: Sweltsa coloradensis (assembly GCA_024449915.1). Classification (NCBI taxonomy): domain Eukaryota; kingdom Metazoa; phylum Arthropoda; class Insecta; order Plecoptera; family Chloroperlidae; genus Sweltsa; species Sweltsa coloradensis. Next base: position 136,051 of record JAMZAV010001042.1, on the reverse strand, counting down.
TCCTTAATTTTCTACATAATTGATACATGTTGTACCTAATCATTATATTATTCTTGTCCTGATATTATTTTATTTGCATTGCTGATCAAATGTAGGCCTACATATTTAGGAGTAGAAACAATACTAAAAAAAAATGGATGCTTTTGAAATATTTGTGAATATCTCGTCTGTTTCATTTCAGGGTTCGCAAAGGATTCAAATGTCATTGTGGTAAAAGCTACAAGACAGCCCAAGGTCTTAAAAACCATACAGCAGCTCACCATAGTGGTATAAACTTGGCCACTCTAACCACACAAACTGGGGAAATCCTCCAAATCCCCACTAGTCGTGTGGCATCCTTACAGCCTCTCCGTGCCGTGACCTTGAAACAAATCTCGACTGCCAGTCTCAATGCTATCGGGCTGCCCATTAAGACAATTCAGGGCATCGTCGTTGCAACCAAACAGACGGATCCCAATTCCAAATCAGACGGTACGTTTGAAACAATAACCTTTGCAAAGGGTTCCGCGATCCAGATGGCCGTACCAACGCTGGTGGCGTCGGCTGGTACCAAAGGTTCCAACACGCTTAAACTCCACCAAGCGGAAAAGACTCTGACCACGCTAGGGGTCCTTACGCCTGCATCTTCACCGCAAACACCACCGCCCGATGCAAAAACACAGACACTATCTCTTCCATTGACGTCCTCTACAACGTCACTGAATACCATGGCAAAACCAGGTGAATTTGCTTCACCAACTCCTGCCAATCCAAATCAAACATCAGTAGTAAGGAACCTGGCTACAGATATATCTTCTTCTATAAGCCAAACTCTTTAACTTTATTTATCACAAGTAGTCAATTTTAGAACGTATCAATAAATTATTAATTCATATTATATATTATAGTAAGAGGAGTCGCTGAGGCTGACGCAGAGCGAGAGAGTAAGAGTAAGCAGAGTATAAGCGCTCAGCTTTCTGGATTTTCCGGGTTAATGGTTAATAACATCAGTATCATATTTCACACGAACAATAACATTAATAAAGAATCAATCTTAAGACATCCGGTACGTGTATTCCTTAATTAATTCGTTGATTTCTTAATAAAAAATCCTAAAATCTCTGTAATTTACTCAATTTTGGTCAACTTCGGGAATTTATTCCAAATGTACAGATTTTTTTAAATCAAATTTGCATACTGGATATCAATCTTTAAATCAATGTGAACGCGTACGTTAATTTGGTGAATCGTAAAATAAACGGTTTGATGGGAATTTCCAGAATTGAAATCCATGTTTTGGATTTCCCATTTTTTTAGGTTTTGGACCTTTATGGCTCATTTTTTGCAACCAAGTGTGGATATCAATATTAAAGTACTACAGTAACATTCATGCAAAATTTGATAGTTATATTGCCAACCGTTCAGCAGAAATCATCAACAACTGAGTGAGCGCATTTGAGTTGGGCCAAGCTCAGCTTGTTTCCTGGTATCATCAACAGGCAAACCTCGATATCAAATACTGGTTGTTGGTTGGGCACTATTTGTTCGTCGATAGCATCGGCACTGACAGGGTTAGTTTGGACCTCTCCCACTGACTAAGTAGACTCTTATTACAATATATATAATTGAATTGAAACAATAGGTAGATAGATGCATGAGTTTTATGTCTCTGGTAATAGCAGGAGGCTGATGAAGAGAACCATGTGGACTGGCTTTAAAATATTTTTGCCCACAAATAGAAGGTTAAGTGAAGACGTAACAAGAGTTCTGTACTTCTGTAGTGAGTTAATGAAATGTATTAAGAAGTAGATAGGACTAGTTTATTTATTTATACGTAGATTTTTTTTTAGAAACCATTAGGATATTCACGATTGCTGAATTCAGCTGCCTGCTTGAGGAAAGACTTGTGCACACAAGACCAACATAGCTTGGGTTCAAACCCCACATAAGATGTGATGACTGTTATTAGCCTATATATTGTCGTCTTTATTCATGTCATATAGGTAGGACTCCCTGAGCTTTAGAGTACTGTGTATCATTATCATGCTCCTTATGTTTATCTTAAAGTGATACTGATAACTAAGCAGTACCTTGGACTTACCTCACATAACATGGATCTGTAAACTGAGTTAGCTCGACATACAACAAACTACAGTGAAAAGGTCCATATCACAGTATGACCTATCGGTGATAAAAAATATAATTTTATTTTCTGTGGGAATATATTTTTATTTTGTCATGCACCTGTAGGTTTATATGGAATAATGCTTTGAACAAACTCAAGTCTTCAATTACTTATTATTTTTGGTGCCCCCTCAGCCTACTTATTTATACAAACACAATACACACAATTTAAACACAATGGAGGACAATAAGTAAAGCTATAGGTGGAACCAGATAAGGTGGCGGTCGCCGAGGGATCGCAGCACTGTCGCCTACGCACTATCGCCACAGGATCGGCAAAAAGTCACTAAAATAACGGTCTCTTAAACTACTTTCGAAGAATAACATGATTATTTAAAAGCCAAGCCTTGCCCAATATATCCTAAAAATAAAGTATTAATAAAATCTTTACATTTTGATGCTCCTAAACATTGGCGAGGTTGGCATTATAAACAGCTGGAACTTTGGTCACATGACAAGGCAATAAAACAGTCGTAACCGTGATTACTTAAAATTATTATTTCGTTAAAATACTGACTCTGTGGGACGAACTAATTTATTCACAGCTTATAAAATGTTGATATGTTATAACATATCACGATAACATGACCAAATACTGTAGGCCCTACCTAATGTCAGCTGTGTGTAAATTGTCAAACGTTGGCATGCGTGCTCTCGCTTGACCTTGACGACCGGCAGCTTATCTGGTTCCACCTATAGGGTTAGGGACATGAAGTTAATGGATGGGGACGGGGGAATTAGGGACGGCGGGACAAGCTTGTACAAGCACTTGAGGGACAAAAAGGACGGGTGGCAATACGTACTCTTATGGGGCAGGGGGAAAGGATATACGTCAGTGACCAGGATAAGGCGGAAGTTTTAAATTCTTATTACAGGGAGGTGTTTCAGGAGAATAGATGTACAGGAGAGCACTGGCAAGGGGAAAGGGGTGACACCCCACTCACAATTTCAGATGGGGATGTAAAGAGGGTGTTGGGGAAGATGGTTGTAGGAAAGGCTGCAGGGCAGGACGGCTTGGGGTGCAGACTTTTAAAAATTGGGGGTGATGCCGTGGTAAGGTATTTGGGGGATGTATGTAGGAAGTCTTTAAGTGAGGACAAGATACCTGAGGGTTAGAGGGAGGGACTCGTGGGAATCCTGCTATTGGCAGAAGATTTTAACTTGTGCTGATATGAACTTGAGTCCGTCAATTCTTGGCTTGAGAATTGAAGCCGTCCTAGCAATTGTAAGGTTTCTCCGAATTAGCCTTGTTGATTCTGGCGTCGCCCGTGGGTTGAATCATGTCCAACTTGTTCGGTCAGTGTCCTATTTAAAATACCGGTCTCTGGTTGGCCATTGTTTGCTCATCGGTGGTGCTGGTGCCGATAGGGTTGGCCTGGTCTGCTTTAAAATTGTCTCCCACTGAAAATCAGTTATGTGACTAAGTGGGTGGACTCTAAATACAAATTCATCTATATTTTTATTAGTATTTATTCAATGCAGTGCTTTATTTGCTTGTCTTCATTTAAAACAACAAGGTAGACATAACAATTGAGAGAAATTGTCAGCGTTATTGACATTACTATTTTGATATAATTATACATTTATTTATTTTTGCCCACCACAACAAAGTTTGAACTAAACTAAACTACAACACACTTCAGATAGATATAGTACTACAGTCCTAACTGTGTGCCCTTTGTGACAAATGCAGAATTATGTGGCTTGTCTCAGGTAGACCTAAATGATAAACATGATTGGCTTGCAATTGCGCATGAAGACTTGTACCATACTTTACAATCAGACTGTGAGAAAAATAGGATCATAATAGTTGGCCAACATACACTATTATAAAAATTTAGAGAATTTCAAATTAACTTGTTATGAAGTTGTTGAAGTCATTGAACAAATGCGACTGGTACAAAAGACTATGAACAACTACCTTTATTCTATAATAAAATTTAACTTTTTTTTTTAAAATTTAGGCAGGGATAGGATCTAACTCGAAGCCTACCTTCATGGTATGGTAGTTGTCAAATGTGATATGTGAAAGTAACATGAAAAATATATACAGAACACGAAAACGCAGTACGTTTGTTCTTTTGACTAGCGTAATCATAGCCATCTTTCTTTCCCTTATTTTGTGTGATAAAGATATCTCGTTAAAACGTTGTGTTCTGTACCGTAATTATTTCATGTTATTTTTACCTAAGAAAATTTGTCAGCTTCCATAACACCACAAAGGTGAGCTGTTGGATGCTATCTCAACACTCGATACTCCAGCCAATTGGCATTCTAACAACATCATCATATCTTTTTTGTAGCCTACTTTGTAGTTTTTTTTTTTTTTTTTTCAGTGGGGTAGTTTGGGTACACACATTGATGTTCTCTCAAGTGTCTTATTACCCCATATGAATATTGTTTCAAGGCACAATAAATCCTTTTTCAAATAATTGTAATTTCAAGTCCTCTAGTATACTAGGTACCGGTACTATAAACCGAAGTTATGCCGCCTATTGTTTAAAACTTTACCACCATGGGGCTTGACAAAAGCCCACAGAATATATTTATATATTATTTATCACCGTCAAGGTCTGATTCACGTTTCCTCCTAATTAGTTAGCCCTAGTGATAAGGTGAAACTTTCAATACTTGTACGAACTATAAACAAATATACTGACAAGAATTAAGAATGTACGCTTTCTTACTCATAACTACTGTGCAGTCTAGACACGTTGCAGACTATAAAAGTAAGTCAATAGCCGACTGCTTCTCTTGACTAAGTTAACGATAAAGATGCTTCAAAGTTGAAATACGTACCCACAAATAGAGTAAATAGCATTTAAGAGATTGACAAAATGTTCACAAATCAAGTGTTATATTAACTTGTCAATCAATCATACCATTTTGATTTTGTTTATACGTACAGTAATTTAAAGATTATCTTTTTTTATAAAGTTAAATGTTTTATTTTATACATTAGAATTTCCATAGTACCTACTAATTAAGCAACACAAATCTTGAATCAAAAGCTTCAAAGTGCATGTCTCGAAGATAGAAATCAACTTAATTCTTTTGTTACATATAATTTGAAGAAAAATAGCAAATAATACGTATGTGAAAGCGAACACACAGAACAGAAGTAAAGCAATACTTGTACGAACTATAAACAAAAATACTGACAAGAATTAAGAATGTACGCTTTCTTACTCATAACTACTGTGCAGTCTAGACACGTTGCAGACTATAAAAGTAAGTCAATAGCCGACTGCTTCTCTTGACTAAGTTAACGATAAAGATGCTTCAAAGTTGAAATACGTACCCACAAATAGAGTAAATAACATTTAAGAGATTGACAAAATGTTCACAAATCAAGTGTTATATTAACTTGTCAATCAATCATACCATTTTGATTTTGTTTATACGTACAGTAATTTAAAGATTATCTTCTTTTATAAAGTTTAATGTTTTATTTTATACATTAGAATTTCCATAGTACCTACTAATTAAGCAACACAAATCTTGAATCAAAAGCTTCAAAGTGCATGTCTCGAAGATAGAAATCAACTTAATTCTTTTGTTACATATAATTTGGAGAAAAATAGCAAATAATACGTATGTGAAAGCGAACACACAGAACAGAAGTAAAGCAAGGGCTGGACATGAAACGTCTTGTTGTTTGCTCTTTACAATCCAATACTTGTACCATGGCAATAGGTTACATACTTGGATGATTTGCAGAAGTGTCCACTCAATCTTTGGTTTACATCCTTGATTACTTCTGTCTGCAGGTATATAAGATGCTAACGGGCTGTGTTTTCTTAGCTCACAATAGTTGTGTTGCCTGTTCTGTTATACACATGTTCATTTGAGTAAGTGTAAATGCTGATGACTATAATGTTACTACACTGAACAAAATGGTTCTTTTATATTAGTGCTGCCATTTAACTTGAGCTTTGCAAATAGATGTCTGACAAGAATGCTCATCATATGATCCTGAGGTTGGACCTTTTCCAACATCAAATCCATCTAAAATTAATAGTACTTTCATTTAACAAAGAATGGATAAATTTCTTATTCACAATATATTAAGTACTATCTGGACTCTTACATGTTATAAACATTCAATTTGCAGGCAATTCAAAGTCGTAGAAAACGTAATATTATCTCATTTGACCTACTTAAAGCACTAGAGGATCTAAAAATTAAAAGATAAACTAGCCTACATAAATAAATATCATCACAAATAATCAAAAGATTACAGAACCAGTTTCAAAACCTGTCATAGGACAATTCTTAAATTTCAATTTCAAGGACAATAATAAATAATTCGAGAAAAGTATCATAGAGTTGTTGAGGTAGGTCTACTCTACTTGATCATAATATATGAGGAATCATTGTGTGGTAATTGTTGCAGTACGTACATAATACGTAGTAGTATGTCTTCTTAAATCTCCTCATTTGGCTTATATGTGAACATGCCAAGTCTAGTCAACAAGTGGATACATGCTCTGGTGTCCTCCGCGGCTCTCTTGCCAAATGTTTACCTAGCAGGTCATGTTGTATCTTCATTTAGATGTAGGTAGGCTTACCTGGATAATAATGTCAATATTTGTATTTATGCATTACCACGGTGCTTACAGCATAATGCACACTAGCTTTAAATAAACAATATTTTAATGTTGGTTGTTCGTAAAATGGCACACATTGCATTGCGTGGCCATGACTCGAAAGAGTGTTTTGTTTTTTATCAGTCTTCATCAAATGAATTGCCATCCCTTTAATGTTTATTTTGGGAACATTCTCAAATGAGTATAAAAAAAGGAAAGGAAAGGGGACAGTGAACACATCAAAGACGGGTTAATTAAGTAGCACGTGTCTCGAAGTTTTCTCCCCACGAAAAATATCAAACTAGACCATAAATGACTATTTTTATTAATGTATGTATTTATGTATGTTGATTGCATCTCAAAATTGAATCAAAACATCAGTTAAATGGCAACCCTATTTATTTATATTTGTCAGTATGGTACTTATCCGGACTTGTGTAATACAAGACTTGTCCGAGGTATGGAACATTGTTCATATGCAAGATCACTCGATATAACGCCTCGAAGCAACAAACAATACATGATTCTGTATTAATACTTATAGAGATTTGGAGAACGTGTAGAATATGTAATTATGAATATCACATTAAGCAAATGTTTGGGCAATATTACCCAAAACTGTTGTTATGAAGTTGATTGTGGGGTCCTATCAATTGTCTTATAATTGTTAAGTGGGACTTTCACCTGGCTATAGAATCTATCCTTAAGCCTTGTCACTGTATAGTTACTAGTAGTGCAGTCAAATATTGTAAATACTAAGTGTGCCATATTGTACCATAGAACAGTAACTAGCTAAGCATATAGGCTATAGCATAGCGTAATATATAAAATCTAGTTCTCATTTGAAATGTGCTATGTAGACCGAAGGTATCGTTTTGCTTCTGTAAAAAGGTAGCAATATTGTGTGTATATTTTATTCTATAAATAGATGATAAACATGGACGTCAGTAGAATGTTCGCCTCGGCTCGATTCAAAACCGAGCATTTCCTTACTAGTCATTTACCTTTTGTTAGTTTACATATAAAACACATATGGAAACTGGAGTGTTTTATGTACCATATAATGTAATTTTGGGAACAAAGAACCAAAAAATGAATTGGTCTCTAAAAATACACAATCAACACTTCCAACTAAAGTTCGCACATCACTTAACCTCGTAGGTAAATGGTTATTAAATGCAGACTAGTTTCTACTATATCGAGTAAGATAGGTAGGACGGACGAAAAATGGAAACTCAAGATATCAATTAATGGTTGAGAATTTGTTCTCAAAAATGTATGTTGGACTAAACATTGCGTGTTTTTTAGTTAAGCCTTTTCATCCTATAGATATTAATGTAGACATTGTGACTATATTGCTGGACATTGGACACTGGTAGAACTCGTAAACTACAGTGTAGCCTACAACAAATGATAATCGGTGTTGTGTGGCCTATTTATTTCTATAGTGCAGGAATCTGGCAATACATGTACATGGTATTTGCCAACAACTCTTGTTTAGTAAACTATATGATGAACATTAATAATTTATTTGGCATCAAAGGCAATATGCAATATTGATCTGTAAACGAATAATTGTAAATAGATGTGCCATCCCATTTCTATTGTTCATTTTACGAGGCATTTGCAAGGTTATAAAAAATTAACTAAAATGCAGTTTTTCACTAATTTTAACTTCAATTAATGGAGTTGTAAGTTTCCATGGTGATAAACATGCCAACATGTCATGGACCCGTGGACTACGTCACTCATTACTCGTTTGAGGATAAGTCACAAAAGTGTGCCTTGATCATGTTTGAACAAACGCACTAATACGTAATGCTTTCTCCCCCCTCGAAAATGACAGGAGATTTTTATGTTGGTTATTTATAAACTAGTAAAACTGGATCAAGTCCAGCTGAGTTTCTTAGCTGCTTGCTATAGGTCATGATATTCTCAGCCTGAGCATAGTTCCAACTCTGACTTTAAGACAGACAGACAGTTGCATGAAGACTAGCACATTCTATCCTATTTAGTTATAAAAGCTGATTTACAAAGGAGGACAACTAAATAAATCATTTAAGTAGGCCTACATAAATGCACACAAAAAATGAAATGTAATTTATTAGGCAAAGTATTGTATGTCTATGTTGCATCTTTTTCCTAATACTGTTCAAATCTCATTGGCATACTTGGCAACACTTCAATGTGCAACTTATTAGCCAAAGTTGTTAATTCATAGCTCAGTGTTGTACTTAATATTAAAAGTAGAACCATCATGGGGCAGGGGCTTAAACATAAGGGCAAATTTTTATTTATGTCCTTGTGTATTGCTTTTCTTTTTCTGTTTAATAAATATTTATGCCTATACAGGCTGCATAAGAAATAATATAGAAGAAACTGTGATTCAAGATTAGTTTTGGTTTTGGTTTTGACACTCTTAAAAGTACACTAAAATAATTTATTCAATTTAAAATTACAACAATTTTAAGGGTATCCTCTCAGTCTAAATTTTGTGGGGGGGGGGGGGGGGAGAAGAAACATTACTCTTGTTTTCCACCATCACTTGCCACTTAAACCCTCTTCCAACTTTGGCAATGTCACTGTATTTTATTTCTATTCATTTCAGTAAACAAGCATGATATTTAGGTAATAATAATTTATTTTCATGTAGGTTGCAAATTATTAACTGTGTTTAGAACTATTATAGTAACGGGTTGTTTATGCCAGGTGGCGTGGGGGTATGCATTGAACACAGTTTGGAGATCGTACGTACTCCCTAACGTGGGGCTATAAGCTGCTACCAGTAATTGTAACCCAACTCTTGTCACACACCACTTTACCTATGTGCCACGTACAGTAATTTTTACCTCTGCCATCTGCATTGACAAAAAAAAATGCTTGCCTTCATGATCAATAACACACCACTATTATTACAAAATGTCCTAATTAAATAGTCTGTTTCTATAAAGATAATCGTGTATGTTCTATATTTTATTGACAATTCTTTTTAGTAGTATCTTGAATCATCGACCTCCACATATCTTTTCGACTTGTAAATTACCTGTGAACTGTGTCTGTTGTGGTAGCACATGGATTATTTTTATTTTTTGAACACAAAACATCAAATCGATAAGACTACTAGAACAGCACTACATGTTGCTGTCTTAGGAATTTTTTGTAATTTTTCAATAAGTAAGTTGGTAGAATAAAAATAGGAAATAAATTTGGTTGGCTAACTTGTTAGTCATGTGGCAGTCAAACAGTCTGAGCAACTTAATGGCACAAACTTTCTTGAATAACTTCCACAGAACACCGACTACTTTAACAGGAGGTTGTATGAATTATCATTTTGTAAACAATCTTTAACAGAATCTAATACTACATAACAACAACTCTGAACACTGTTTAAGTGTAGGCTATGTCCATTATAACAACAAACATATCTGTGATTATAAAGAATATAATTTTAGTAAATATTAGGCCCTACTTTTCAAAGAAATTGTCATAAATGTTGTGTAATAGTAGCACTACTATGTTAAGAAACACTCGCCAGCAATATTCTGTTCAGGGTTACTCAAGTGTGTCTATTGTGTATTTACGTTCACTTTGGAAAATCTGTTAAATGAAAGATGCCTCCTTTGTAATTTACATTGGTACTGCTGAAATTCACCACAAACCACTCAACGTAGTTACTAAATTAGTAGTGCTGTCTAAAAAGATCACTGGGACAAAGAAAATTCTAGTTTATTTCATCGAGTTCTATACTTTTAATGCAATGTGTAAAAGTAGATAACATATTTAACGTGAGACTGGTAAAGTCCTTACTGGTGACTTTCACAAAGGTGTACACCCTTTCTTTAGACATTGAGTACTATGTACTTTGCCTTTCATATAATATACTTAAAAGCAATTGACTGTTGGCTCCTTCATGTGATAAGTTAAGGATTTTGTTTTCTGCACTTTAAATGTGTGACTTGCTTCTCTTCGAATAATTATTGATCTCAATTTTCATATCAAAAAATGAGCACTATATTATACTTGAAATCGGCATTTGGTCATGCAGGCATTACATACATGGCTTAATTGCTGAGCAAAACTGCAATCCTTGGTCAAAGGTTACTTGCAAGTAGCTGGTAATCAAAGTATTGTTGATGTGTGTGCAATATACTTGTCTGACTAGTTTATATTTCTCTTGTATTAAAATGTATGTGTAATGCACTGTATGGAGCTAGGAAATTAGGATGCTGTGTTCAGCAATGCATGCACAATACTAGTAATGCTGTGTATTTCTATTAATTATTCAAGATAACTCTCGACATTTTAGAGACCAATTAATTTCTTGTTCTTATGTGATATAAATTTTGAATGTAAATCAAGTTTGAATTTGTTGTAGATGTTGAATGTGTGATAGAACAGTGTGCAATGTTGTTATCTGTGATAGTTGCCTTGTTAGCTAATTGTTGCTTCTTATTGCATATTTATAAATATGTTGGATTGTTGAAGATTCAATGCTTTCTTTCCTTCAGTGTGTGCAACTATTCCACACCTACCTGATTATCAATGCTCATCAAACTGCAATACAATATCACATAGACAAAAATATCTCGTGATGAAAGATTTATATCAAATGCAAGTTAATCATCTTGAATAGGTATGTGATCGCTGGTAGAGTAATTTACCTATCGTGTCATATGCTTTGTTAAATCTAGCTTCACCTGTTGTTACTTTGGTGATGTGGGCTGTATGCTGTTAATAGTCTGTCTCTTTACCCCCTTATCCAATTGAATTGACCAATTGAAGATTCCAGCAGGTAAAAAATACGTAAACCATGAACTGGGTGTAATAGAGGTTATCAAATTAGTTTTATTTTCGTCTCTCTCGCGGCTTTGAGTTGAGACAAGCTACACGTATAACAGTAGATCTGCAAGCTAAGAGATGCCAATGCCACGCGTTTGGCACTACCCTGTGTTGTCAACAGTCTGTTCAGAGGGGTTTCAGATCAGTTTTACCAGTTTTTCCTTTACCAATCAATCTTTAAATTTGTAATAAATATTAAATTATTTATTGATCGGGTTGTTCCGTTGCGGTGGTGTATGATTTATCTGTCAACGTTTTAAAGAGTATCGCGAAGGAAAAAATATCTGAAATCCTGATGAAAAAGACAACATTGTCTTTGAACGTTGGCTGATAATCAATAAATAATGTCATCATTGCAAGACATTTAAAAGTTTTACTATAATAAATATATTTTTGTAGTTGAACAATGTTAAGCGATTGTTTGTACATTAGATCTACCACCTCCTCTCCTCCCCCACCCCCCTTTTTTTTATCATCTTCATGGGCATGGCCGGCTTCGCACCAAAATTTCAAGAACCCTTTTAAATAACACATTTTTTAAAAACAACCGGTGTGTGTTACATTTGAATATGTTTTCAAACTATGTACAACCGTGGGCCAAACTCTTCTTCTAAAAACATTATACGGTAAAGTTTGTTTATCTGCAATCCACAACATGCACACCCACGGGCTTGAGAGCAAGGGGGGAAGCTGTTAACCAATACTATATACTTATTTTCTCTGAACCAAAACAGCCAAAATCCCATGAATAAATAGTATTATTTTAGAATTTTACTAATATACTAAATATATAAATAGTGTCATATGGTATGCTCTCGCAAGGGCAAACCAATAACGAAACTTTTAATGGCCATTGTGCACATACTTTGTCCTTTTCGAACTAAAAATTACTGCACTATCATTTTGTCCACCAAACTTTAAGCAATTCTGCTTTGATTTTTGTCATTGATCTAATATTGTGACGTATTCCTAAATTTTACCTTGGTAAATGCTTCTTTGCAATCGCAAGCTACATATATGTGAGTTCATTTTTTTTCACAAGTAAAATGCTTATGCAACTTGCATGTAGTATATGTAGAATGCTCAAGGACGATGACGATAACTCGGAAGATTTGAATGACCAATTCAATTTTGCAAGAGAGACATGAATCTTCACAATCAACTGTGCAATGTGCTTGTTATTTTTAGATGTCAACATTTTCTTGGAGTTGTGTGGGCTTTTTAAATAAGTGTTTCTATAGTGTGTGCTTTTTTACATTTTCTACAATGTCTGAATGAATCAAGGCCTTTGTACAAAATGCTAACGAAGAAGCTGCTCGTTACTTCTGCCGACGACAATGACATTGCAACTGCTGGAAGCGACATGGTCCAGTAGGTCACTACTAGGACAGAGAAGTTTCTTGTTATTCCCTGTTGATCATATTAACTGTGTATATATATATATATATATATTATATGCTTTCATAGTTTTTCATGGTTGACTTGTCGAGACGTTGTAAACAAATCTGTGGGAAAACCCAACTTGTTTATAATGTCATGTACCATATGGAGAGCGTCAAAATTTCAATTTTTAAATAAGTATATCAATAAGACTGATGTGCTGATAATTAGCAGTGTTCAATTTGTCTATATATGCATGAGCTTTCAGAATCTCAGGCAAAGTTTAGTTTTAAATCATACTACATTGACATGCAACAAAGTACTGTAGGCTATTTCCACCCAATTCATGAAAACCATTTATTTATCACTTGACTTTATTATTTGGCCGAGATACATTTCGCTCAAATGCTTGTAAAACCTAATCAGTAACATTCTTTTTTTCTATTTAGATAGTCAAAAACACTCCCGTAGGTGAAATTGGTAATATTTATTTTGATATGTTTAATTTTGAAATTTCTGGATAATAAATATTAATTAACATCCTCTTGTTCCGACAGTTAACATTACAACCTTCTCTTGTTTATGTTATTCTCACAAGCATACACGCGACTTAGATTGAAAATGCCGATCATGATTTATCGTGTAAATGGAACGACTACATTAGTAGACGCGATGGGTTGTACCAGCTTTTAACTTGCAGTTCTAGACAGTAAAATTTCTGTATTAGTTGAAATGTAAATGGACATTGAAGACTTCATCATTGTTCTTTGCAGTTGATGAGCTAGGCAATCTCATTTCCATTAGAAACAAATATGATTTGATGCATATGTACAGATGCCAACATATAAACCAAAAGTAGAACATAAACCTGACCTATCAATAAACTCCCCTCAATGTAACCTGGTTCCCGATTGTTAAAGCTCACCTATGCATTTTATTTTTTATTGAGTCTGGAAATAACATCAAAAGTAAGAGAGATGATTTGTTTGCAAACTCTTTGGTGTCTAGTTCAGAAGGCAATAGAAAATTGCTTTGTTGCATGGAAACATAGTATATGTAGTTGACAGCAATTGTTTGTATTGACCATGACATGATAGTTTAATGGTGCTAGTTATTGTATGAGAGATGTGAATACCTAATAGCCTTGATTTCGAAAATAAATTATCACCAACTATTAAGGATATTATTTAATCATAATGTATATTAAATATTTAAATGTAAACAGATTTGGTTGTTCTACAAGAATAGTTATTTTTAATGTTTGTGCTTTGGTTTTCTGAAGTGTGAATACTACTAATATTGTACTAGCTATGTGCATACTTCTTTTGTTTTATTTCAATAAACCTGTCATGAGAATCGAAACGTGAGGTGTTGTTTTTGTGTACCTACAACTTACCTGTATCATTTGGCCATTCTTGACAACTCCACAATATTATATCTGTAGCAATACTAGGTTGGACAGTGGCAAGGTACACTGGCCAACCTTACATAAATCCATACAAACGTAAGTTTTAGTGGTACACAACAAAATATGATTTCACTTTTTTTTAATTAATGATATTGAGAAATGATTTCCCCTAAAATGTAGACAAAAAGAGTTGACCATGCCATGAATGAATGAAAACCATGAAAGTTGAATTGGGAATCAGTGCTTGATTCCCAATACAACTTTTGATTATGAATTTGTGATTGGAAACAAATATAAATAAATGTATACTTATTTTCATAGCAGAATGTATTTTTTTTAAATTTGGTGTCGATTCCATGTCAATGTGAAACAGCGGTGTTTGCTTTATTCTGTTTGTAATAAACAATCAACAGTAGTATGGTACATATATATGTATGTAGGGTAAACTCATTGTTGTTATTACCTTGATAATGGACAAACGAGATCCATCCAAAACGTTGGCAAATTAAACTATCTTGAACACGGAAACCCGAAAGTATTCATTATGAAATATATACATAGTTAGCATAGGTAGGCCTATAGGTGATGCCTAAATGGCTTGATAATTGAACTAGGAACATAAATAAACATATATTCCAGTGGGTGGAAAGGTACAGAGACAGCGTACCTTGTGTTTATTAGCATTGTGAAGAAGACCTTTGCGGGCACTAATGACTTGAATGAAGCGCCAAAATGTCCTAGAGCCACATTAACTAACTAATTAGCATCTCAGCTCTACTTGCAATGTGGATGTTAACCTTGGTCCAGTAAATCAGGTACCATACTAAGAGAAGTATGAACTACATTTATTCCAACTTAATGGGATGGTTGGTTTTGTCTATGGATTGCTCCAACACATCAATGCAACTCTCACGTTGTTGAATAAAATTTAAACCTCTGTTAGCCTAATTAAGCTTA
This sequence comes from Sweltsa coloradensis, assembly GCA_024449915.1. Taxonomy (NCBI): domain Eukaryota; kingdom Metazoa; phylum Arthropoda; class Insecta; order Plecoptera; family Chloroperlidae; genus Sweltsa; species Sweltsa coloradensis. Next base: position 120,715 of record JAMZAV010001042.1, on the reverse strand, counting down.
ATTTCCTAAATAACTGTTCTGTTATAGCATCCCTATAGGTACAAAATAATTATATGCGAGCCGGAAAGGAGTAACTGACCCTTACAAGGTGAACATTTTTCAAATTCATGTTTTGACATTTTCTTGGGGGTATAAAATTCTGAACATTTTGGCACAATATTTTTTTAGTTGACAAAAATTGGCAAAGTTATCCACATTTTGCCCACTGCAACTAACATGAATTGAGGAGGTGGGAGCTGGCTCACCAATGGATTACCAACTCGAGGCTTCCCCCAACCTCAACATCCGTTAGGGTGTACTCCACTGCCCCCCCCCCCCCTCCTAGTTCTCCTCCACTCCACCCCCACCCAACAGCGCCACTGGCGTGTCTTGTAAATAACTGTATATAGCTGTACAAACCTAGTTTCGTTAACTCTCCGCACTCGTCGAGTGAGCAAGGCCCTGTTTGGCCGAAACAGTTTCGACGTTTTCGTGTATTATGTTTATTTTTATTTGTGTCTTTCTTCTACGAGATCCCTGCAGTCACCGACCAGGTAAGCTGTTGGGTTCCCTTTCGACACCCCTACTTAACACGAAAAATTATGTTATAAATTTTAAAAAAATAAAAAGTTTAATATCTGATACAAATGATCATAAAAACGCTTTTACAACATCAGTTGTTAAAATTTAAAACAAAGTAGTAAATAAACTAGGAAAACGCTAAAGTCCCGACGCGTTGTTGAGCGAGCACCGGTACGTGCAATACGACCCGAGTACGACATTCCCATAATGATATATACCAATGTCTTTAAGGTCTTGACCGATTTAGCTGAAAATTTGTGAAATAGGAGAGAATGGATAAAATCCACCACCATCTAGAGGACCTTGACATCATTTCTTTGGGAAAACTATTTTTTTAATTATTATATTATTTACTAGGAAAACGCTCAGCTGGACGCATTGTTGAGCGAGCACCGGTATATGCAACATGACCCGAGGACGACATTCCCATAAGGCCCACCACACAGTGTAGGCCTAACTGGATATTGACATTGTACACTATATACTATTCCAACATCTTTGCATTGTACTAATTCACGTCATGCCTTCTAAAGTGTATCTTGGTATCTTCACTGCCTCCTTCATTTTTTAACATCATTTTTCGAATTATGATTACCAATAAGTCTTTAAGGTCTTGACCGATTTAGCTGAAAATTTGGAAAATAGGAGAGAATGTTGTACTTATTGACCCTGCAAAATTTCATAACGATCAGTACATTTTTATTTTTTTATTTTATTTTTTATTTTTAATAACCAACGATCGGATTTTGTTCAAAAATTATACAGCAACCCGCCTAGGTGGTATGTATATGTGTGCAAAATTTCAGGCCGATCAGAGAAACGATGCGACCTGTACCGAAGCAGTAACAGAAAAAAAAAAAAAACGAAAAAAAAAAAACAAACAAACAAACAAACAAACAAACAAACAAACAGACATTCGAGCCATAAGAGTCAAGTGGAGACGCTCGCTACGCTCGCTCAATTATTTTTATTTTTTTTTTAAATTTTTTTTTGTTGTACTTTGATAACAAATGATACACTGCTTCCTCGATAGAATTTTGATTACTTCTAGGTGGCAGTGCATAGTGACCAGAATTCTCGTGCGACTTTTTGTTACCATGGTAACGTTACTTTTGTTAAAATGTAATTTCTATCTACACTACTTAAGGTCTTGACCGATTTAGCTGAAAATTTGTAAAATAGGAGAGAATGTTGTACTTATTTACCCTGAAAAATTTCTTAACGATCGGAACATTTTTATTTATTTATTTTATTTTATTTTATTTTTTTTTTTATAACCAACGATCGGATTTTGTTCAAAAACTATACAGCAACCCGCATAGGTGGTAGATACATGTGTGCAAAATTTCAGGTCGATCAGAGAAACGGTGCGACCTGTACCGAAGCAGTAACAGAAAAAAAACAATAAAAAAACAGACATTCGAGCCATAAGAGTCAAGTGGAGACGCTCGCTCAATTATTACATCTGGTATTTGAAACCAGAATACTAGAAAACGCTCAGTTGGACGCGTTGTTGAGCGAGCACCGGTACGGCAACATGACTTGAGTCCGATTCCCATAAAGCCCACCACACGTGTAGGCCTACCTGGATATTGACATTATTTGTACACTTTACTATTCCAACATCTTTGCATTGTACTAATTCACGTCATGCCTTCTAAAGTGTATATTGTGTATCTTCACTGCCTCTTCATTTTTGAATTATGATTACAATAAGTCTTTAAGGTCTTGACCGATTTAGCTGAAAATTTGAAAATAGGAGAGAATGTTGTACTTATTGACCTGCAAAATTTCATAACGATCGTACATTTTTTTTTTTATTTTTTTATTTTATTTTTGATTTTTTATAACCAATGATCGGATTTTGTCAAAACTATACAGCAACCCGCCTAGGTGGTATGTACATGTGTGCAAATTTCAGGTCGATCAGAGAAACGGTGCGACCTGTATCGAAGCAGTAACAGAAAAAAAAAACAAAAACAAAACAGACATTCGGCCATAAGAGTCAAGTGGAGACGCTCGCTACGCTCGCTCAATTAGCATGTCTGAACATGAAAAAACAGATTTAGGAGTGTACCCACTCAGTCACATAACTGATTTCCAGTGGGGGACATTAAATTTAAAGCAGACCAAGCCAACCCTGTAGGTGCCCACACCATCGACGAGTGAAGAATGAGCAGAATTGTTTAGTAGCGTAAAGTCACGCGTAATTTTTTTGTAACTTTTAGGGCAACGCATTACTTTTTCCGCGGCAGTAACTTTTAACATTGAAAATTACTATTAATAAGCAGCTTTTTTTTTAAAATTGAAAGTTACTTTTGGAACTTACTATACCCCTTTCTGAGTTGCATTCCTAGAATTCATACATAACTGTACTCCGCCCGGCGACCACCAGCATGGATTTGCGGGTTGAATGAAACCTGAAAGCAATATTAGTGCTAATTGTGAAGTTGTACGGGAGAGTTGGCATGCACTCATGCAGTGAGCGACCATCGTAGATGTTGACCATGTTTACTTTTTAGGAACAAAACCACCGTTGTTTCTGTCGCACCGGCCATCAAGCACGTACCGGTCCGGTACTGCATACGCGACCCGTCTTACTACGTCTCACGTGTTTAAGTTTCATTGCTAGTGTTTCATTGGCGACAGTTCCTTTTGATCCTACGTAAAATGTTACTTAATATTTCCAGTGTTGTTATTTTATTTTCATTTTTTTATGGCGGAATCGATTATTCCGAATCTGCTACCCGGTCTGACGATGATTTCAATAGTTATGTTTTTGTTCTAAAAAAGTTCTAAAAAAAATTGCGGGTAAATTTTTGGTTTTTCAGTTTAACCTCAATTTATTTTTTATTTTTTTTGGCAAATAAAAAATATTTAGATTTTTTTCCCAATTCAGTGGGACGAATAGTGCCTTTTTGAGAGAAGATTGAAAATACACAGGTGCTAAAAAGGCTAAAAACAGAAAAAATTTGGTTTTTCCCAGAAAAATAATAAATCTCCTGTCTTGGTGTTATTTAAGATACACAAAATCTAAAATATGCAAAAAAAAATCAGAAAAAAATCTAGTTTTAGAAATGCACTTCAAATTTAAATTTGACCCAGAAATAAAGATTTTATTCAAAATCCAAAATTTCATTGCTGTTCAATTTGTATTTGTTTTAAGTGAAAATCTAATGCTCACAAACCCCTAACATTGATATGTGTACACTAATGAAACATTATTACATAACCAATACGTAGTGACATGACCTTACCGGTACATACCTTGCTTCTAGACCTCCCAGCAATCTGCAAATCAAGGCACCAGATGCACGATTTAATTAATTAATCTGCCTTCAACGTGAGATCACACGGGCTCCGACGCATGATGATTTAAAACGACAACTCTGCATAAATTCCTATTGGACAAGGTCTTCTATTATAGCACCACTGACTTTATTTAAACATTCTTAACCATAGCTTTTAATTAATTGACATAATTTCAATATTCGGAAGCCCCGAGAGCTTCCACATGATACTTTAAAATAAATAAATAAATATTAATTTTTTTAATTTTTTAATTAATATTTACCTATTAGTATCGACCAGTGTTGTCGAGATAATTAAAAACATTATTTCGATTAAGATAAGATCACCTTTCTATAAAATCATTTAGATACAGGTAATACACAATCATTTTATCCATATAGATACAGATAATCATAAACTACATATTATATGGAAATATATTTTACAGAATTTGTAGAAATTAATTCCAATTAATTGGAGTGTATGTGTATTCGATCGTAACAAGGCAGCATTAGGCCTACCCAGAAATGAAAAGGACTATATTATATAGTACTATAGTAATTAAGTTTTAAATTCTCGTGGAAAAATATGTGATCAGGCTTGTCGCGGTGACCCTGGATGATGGGGGATATTATTCCCTCAAAACATCGGGTGAGGTAGGGTAAGTCTGAACCACCTACTCAATTCTTATCGTGTGACAATGCCCAGAAAATGGATTATAATAACATATTTGTATAGTAACTGTATATATAATTTTGAGTAGTATATAATAAATATTTACTATAATGAAACTAGTTCTATTTTTTAAGGTTGCAGTAATTAAGATTGCTCCTTTTCCTCAATTATTTTCTTATTATTATTATCGTATTACGCTTCCCGAGTCAATAGGGTGTTCGAAATGAATAAATGACCATACAAACGATGACAAGGTTTCAAGTATTTTAAGTATGTTTACTAGTAATGTTTTAATTTTTTTAAACACTACACTAGTGTATAAAAAAAATATGCAAGAAATATCTCCCGAACAAAATTGTCCTATTCTAACCAGAACCATGGTTACCAATTCTGGTTTTGATAGAATCTGTTTTCTACTGTTGTTGTTGTTGTGTATCCAGATAAATTAATACTACTGTACTAAAAATATTATCCAAGAAGAAAGATAATTTGGAATCATGTTATGTTATGATGGTCCGATTGCGGTTGGTTCTGGCTAGAGGACAATACAGACTTGAATTTAGCAAGTTATAAGACATAAGCTTTTCTTTTCTTTCTTTCGACCACCCAGAGTTGAAAGTTAAGCCATTCTCTGCCTAGTTGCCCAATAAAGGTTTGCCACATTATTTCCTCTTTACCATTTTCTTTTTTTTTTGCCTTCAAATTTTAAGTACTATAGAATTTAAGAATTGGTGAAAAATGTTTATAAAATAGTGCACATGGACATTTTGAATGAACAGGGTGGTCAAAACAATACTTTAGCCAATCCCTTGTCACTTGTCAGTGATATTGTGCATTAATTATGCCAAAACCAAACGTAAATGTTCGTTCCAGAAGATATTCGGCCGAAAATCAAAAACAATTGTTATATAGTATATATATATTTTATTATCCTCCATATTATCCCGTTTCAAAGGTGTCTTGTATTTGTTTCGTTTTCAGGAATATGGTCACCCTAGTATTGGCTATTTAAAAAAATCAAATATGTTGTATGGGATTTTTGGCCACACAACAGTTTTATGGATTTCAATTGTCAATTCAATGCGCAACATACAATTATACAGTACTATTTGCAAACTGGCATTGTTGGCTCGAGCGTTAAGCGCACGACTCGGAGGTCCAGGGTTCAAATCCCGTCGAGACCGGCAATACTGACTGAAGGTTTTTTCCTAGGTTTTCCTCAGTCGTTAATGCGAATGCAAGGGATTTGAGTCCTCTTAAACAGCCCTCTGACATCCCTTCACAATTGTCCTATCTTCAATATATCTAGCTAGACACCTGAAGAGGGGCATGCATTGCACCCTGGGCAAGTTTCACACGGCAAATTATTATATTATTATAGTACTATTTGCAAAAACATGCTGTTTGGACAAATTGTTTTCTTGTGAAGCCAGCCAGCCTTGGAGTTGGTGAGTGTGTGCCACATTAATTATTAGCTTAACTAGGAATGGGAAGAACCAAAAAGGTGTGCAAAAGAGGTGCGGTGACATATTTGTTTACTAGTTAACGTGTATTGGAAGCACTCTTAATTTACAAAACAAAATCAATTGAATACCCTAGGTAGATGGTGAGGAGAAATAAAATACATGTACTATGTCAGAAATATGATCATAGATGATATTGTTTTATTTATATGCTGTACAAACTTATGTTTACTTCCCAAACTTTATACATATTGGTATTGGCTATGAATTAGATAATAATTTGTAGGTTGTGCAAACCATACATTTGGAGATTTTAAAAAGAATATTGTTATGTTGCAAAAAAGGTAGTTATTAGTTAAACAAGCTTAAAATAAGTCTACATCATGGAATGTAAAGAACAGAATTTAACTATAACATAGGCAATGAATGACTAAACAAAATATGTAGTATTTTAATTAAGGACCAGTTTTCATAATGGTATCAACAATAGGGAAGGCTCCCTAACTCCATAAATGAGCCCGAGTGTAAGGAGTGAGTAGAAAATCCCTTAAAAACTCCGTTGCCGTAATTTGAACTAATCCAACATAAATATTTTCAATTCTATTCCTTCTAGTCTTACCCCTTCATGCACAAAGACTTGCGTCGGTAAAGTTGTGGATGCAAATATTGGCAAAGATGGCGAAATTGTCTCCGGTGATAGTGTTTGGAGATCAATGGAAATGAAATGCAAACAAAAACCAGTCCTAAATAACTCAAATAAATTATTCTAGCACTAATAGAGCATTTCTAGATAGAAAACAGCAATCATTTATTAAATTTTGTGTTTTGGGCAACTTGCAACGTAGGCCTATTTAGTGGTCAAAAGTCGCAAAATTTACCATCCACTTTGGAGTAGTGGCTAGCGAGAGGCATTCCTATGCTGAAGGTCGCGGGTTCAAATTTCACTTGATTTTTATGAACTTTTTTGCAACGTTTTACTCAATTTTTCACGTTACTTGCCTGCTTTACTCTATGTTGGTACAATTTTTTTTGTTAAAATATTCATTTTCTGATACAAAAAAAGTGAGGGTCGACATTTGCGTCACATTCAGAGTAGCCGCAACTTTACCGAAATATCTAGCGACTTGCGGACGCAAGTCTGCTAATGCAACTTCCTTTGTGCATACGGTTTTTATAGCCCTATGATTTAACATATAAATTTGCGTAAGTCCGCCATTTTTAACTAAACGCAACTTTGCGGGGTTAGACTAGTTTTATGTTTACTCTTTCCTGCGATTTGCTGCACTGTATTGTTTATGAATGAATTAACTACTGCCTTCTGGATTACATAGCTAAATTCACTGCTTGGGTGCTGTTTTTTTTTTACTAGTGTCATTCCAACCTAACATTGTTGAAATAGTTCCAAAAAAGAATAATATAAAAAAATAATGTTTGTTTTATTATTTGATATAATAATTCATGTATGCTTACAAAATGTTTATTATGTGTACTACAAACAAATTCTGTTTAAAAATGCATCTACAAGTGATATTATCATCAAAAATCAGTTGTTTGATTGTTCATAACCTTATTGGCAATTAGCTGATCGTGACATTTTGGCATGTCGTGGCCCAATTTTTTCGCCATAATTATCAGTACAACTTTCAGCTAACTTTTATAAATGAAAATTTTTACGAAACAATAAAAATAAAGTATTAAGTGGTCAGAAAGTGGTCCATAATTCAGCAGAATAATAAAAGAGAAATATGAACATTCCCTATTGGGATCTAGTTGTTAAACCACATTTATATTTGGTAATCGGTAGTAGTAGAGAATATGCATTATTATCTAGGACATGAAACTTTCCATTACTAAGCTTGCCAAATGCAGTGATATTTATTACAAAGGAAAAACCAACAATTATAAAGGAGTTACAATAAGTTATTCAATAATATTATGAACTTGGATTTAAATAATATAAGCACAAGAAAACATTTTCCAAAAAACCGGCACAACTAGGCATCAGCAACCTGAGTAGATACTCGGGTGAAAGTTCTCCAAGTACGATAGTTATTGTTTTCAAAGGACACGATCAACATTACAGATTAAGTTTAGCAATAAAACTAATGAACTGTAATCCTGTATATTGAAGCAATTCTCATGACACTTTTGACACTTCAGTTGTAGGTCTGCCTGTTCTAGGTGAACATAAATTACTGGAATGTTATTGGAAGACCCTGACTATCCAAATATTGATCTTTAGTAATGTATTAATTTTGATATTAGTGTAGGCAATGAAACCTACATGATTTCTTCCTTGCCACCTATCACAGCCGTGTTAAAATTGCATTCGTTTTGCACCAAGCGCCCGAGGCTCTATACTGCGCCACTACAGCCTATCTCAAACTCTCTTTATTTTCTTTCTTCTCACGATGACATGGGAGAAAAACCTAAATCCTATACCGCATAATAGGGAACTATCAGTCACTTCAAATACAGAGTAGGCCTAGTTGTTTGTTTTTCAACATCATCCGGAGTAGGGCATAGCCGAAACTCCCGATGATGTCAGGACTAATCTCCATACTTTGTGGAGACATTCAAAACTTAACAATTTTGAACACCCATAGAATATATATATATCAAACACCCTTTTCCAACATTCGTCGGGTCGGGGGGTGACGAGTCACCAGTTTCTCGGGCTATCTTCTAGTGCTTGCTAGCCAGGCTCAGCACCCCTCATCTTCTTCCTCGTTTTCTTCCATAACCGGCATTTCTAATAATTCTCTCCACTTCTTCCTGTCCTCCCAGAGTCTTTCTTCATTAACCCTATCCCATGTTTTCCCTCTTTCTTCGACGCTTCGCGTTATTTGGTCCCGCCATCTATCTCTTGGCCGGCCAACTCTTCGTACTCCCCCACATGTACGTTCAAATTCTCGTCTTGGGATTCTGTCTAGCTTCATTCTTCTTACATGTCCATACCACCTGAGTCTTTCTCTTCCTATTTTATCTCGTAGACTTTCCACTCCTAATTTGTTTCTTGTTGTTATGCTTCGTACCTTGTCTAGTTTTGTTATGCCCACCGCACTTCTTAGGAATTTCATCTCTGCTGCTTGCAGTCTGCTCTCTTCCTTTCCTCCTATTGTCCATGTCACTGATGCATATGACAAAATTGGGAGAAAGTACATTTTGTATAATATCATTTTACATCTGTTTGATATTTCCTCTTTCCATAGTAGTTTTCGTACGCTTTGGTAGAATTTGTGTGCTAGTATGATTCTTCTTGATATTTCTGCTGTTATTTTGGCATCCTTTGTCAGAATACTTCCCAGGTATTTGAATTCTTCTGCAATTGACAGCTCTTCTCCACGTAGTGTTACTTTTTTCTGGTTCGGTTTAATTTTCTTGGTTACTATTAACATCTCACTCTTTTCAATACATATTTTCATGTTAAATTCCTGTGTTTCCTCATTCCACTTATCTATACTTTCCTGGACTTCTTCAATGGAATCTCCCCATCTCACTTTATCGTCGGCAAATATCATCGTCTTTGACATTTTGCTTTCGGTTGGTTCTACTTTTCTTAGTATGGCATCCATTACAATGGCGAACAGTGTAGGAGACATCACACTGCCTTGTCGTAGACCACTGTTTATTTCGAACCAGGTCGTTCTACCCAGTGGTGTTTGTACGCAGCTCTTGCTTATGGCATATGTACTTTGGATTCTTGCCACTAGACTCTTTTCCACTCCTGTAGCTTTTAGGCATTCCCATACTTTAGCTCTTGGGGCACTGTCATATGCCTTTTCTAGGTCCAGGAAGACCATATACATTTCTTCTCCTTGTTCCCATTTTTTTCCATGATTTGTCTGAGTGCAAATATAAGGTCAATGGTTGAGCGGCCAGCTCTAAACCCATATTGTTCCTCTGTCATATTTGGCTCAACTTGTTGTCGTAGTCTCTGATCCAGTATTTTCCCGTATATTTTTGCACACTGGCTCATCAGGGTGATTCCTCGATAGTTTCCACATTTCTTCTTATCCCCTTTCTTGGAGGTTGGTACTATGATTCCCTTCCCCCAGTCCTCTGGCACCTTCTTATTTCTCCATGCTGCACTGATAACTCTCCACATCCAGTCTATGCCCGTCTCCCTGCTGCCTTAATCCTCTCTACTACTATTTCGTCTTCTCCTGATGCTTTTCCATTTTTCATGTATTTTACTGCTTCGGCTACTTCCTGTCTAGATATTGCATTGTTTGTAGTTTCTTCAATTGTTTCCTCATTGGTACTTGTGTCGTTTTCTTCTGTTGGATCCGTTTCTTGGGTTTGGTTAGGATTATTATCAGTAGGCTTAGTCATATTTAGTAACTTTTGAAAGTAGTTTTTCCACATGTTTTTCACTTTGTTTGGGTCAGTAACAAGTGTTCCAGTGTTATCGGTCAAATATCTTGTCATATCTCCTTTATTTCTTTTGTTTCTCACAAGTGCATATATTAGTTTTTTATTTGCATCAAAGTCCCTCTCTAACTTGTCTGCAAATATTTCCATAGTACTTTTCTTTTCTTCCATTACTATTTTCTTAGCTTTATTTTTGTATTTTCTATATTTGTCTTCATTATCTTTAGACCTGTTCTGATCCTTTTCTTTTCTGGCTACATTTTTACGTTTCACAGCTTTCTTCACTCTTTCATTCCACCACACGGTTTCCTTTTCCTTCCTTTTACGCCCTGCTCTCCCACATATTTCTTCCGCACTACTGACAAATGCTGATTTTAGTAGCTTCCATTCCTCGTCTACTGATTTCAGATCTTGTTCTGGGTATTTATCCTCTATCAGTCTCCTGAAGGCCAGCATGGCAGTCTCCTCCTGTATTTTCCATATCTTGATTTTTGGTATTTTCATCCTGGGATAACTACCATGGGTTTGGTTCATGGTGTCCACTCTTATACAGCTTACTAGTAGTCGATGATCTCCATCTAACGATACACTTGGGATTACTTTTACATCCGTGACTTCTTTGATTACGTCGTTGCTTATAATTTGATTGATTTGTTTGATTCAATTCCTATGAGCCAAGATTTACAATCTGATTGCTTCACGATTGAGGAAAGAATGAAATATAGCGTACTGGTAAATACATACAAAATATTGAAAGGTATGTATTCAGGTATTTTACCCAATATTTTTCAATTTGTTGATCGTGATAGAAATTCTATTCTAATAAACTCTTTGAAAGTTCCTAAATTAATTTCTGAATCATTAAGAAAGTCATTCTTGTACAGAGGAGTATCCTTTTGGAATTCAATTTCTTATGATATTAGAAGCCAGTTTACTGAGCTAGGAATAGTACAATTTAAAAGTAAAATTGAAGCAATGATAATGAATCGAAGAACAAAGAAGAATTGATTTTTACTATTTATTTGTGGGGCATTGTCTCTGTGTTTATGTAATGTTAATTTATCTTCATATGTTCTTATTTATGATTTTGCTGTTCTCTTTGTTTGTTCATTATTGCTTTGATTTTGATGTATTCAATGTATTTTCAATTGATATTTTTCTGCCTAGATTGTCTGGTTGCCGCCCACTGGTGGAACTTGCAACTTGAGTTAGGTGTCCTGTATCATTGCTGTGATCAGTTTTTGACATGAACAATTTTAAATAATTATATATCTGATATAATTATATATTAGAGTCAAGATCTTTTGCACTAAATTGTTATCAAGATTTGAACACAAGAATGATGGTTGAACACAAGAATGAAGATTCGCGTTCGGTGGTTTCTTCCGCGAAAGATTGATTACTCCCTGATTTGCTGTTCCTGATTTTTGGCAAACCTCATATTCGTTTGAGTGGGATCGTCTAATAAATCAGTTTTTTTCTTTTCGTTTTTCTTTTTTAATGTTTTTTTTTTTCTTTCTTTCTTTCTTTTCTCTTTCTTTTCTTTTCTTTTCTTTTTTTTTCTTTTTCTTTGTCTTTTTCTTTCTTTTTTCCTTTTCCCCCCCTTTCTTTTCTTTTCTTTTCATTCTACACCCTTTTTTATATTTGATTCATTCATTAAATGCATATAATATATTTTTTTTTATTTGTTACCAAAATTGTTGTGTTTAAATGCATTGTTGTTGTAATGCTACTATTTCAAATATCTACGAAAATGTAGTTTATTGTTGTTTCTGCATCTATGTAATTAGATTTATTTAGTTGTCCTCCTTTGTAAATCAGTTTTTATAACTGAATAGGATAGACGTTAAATAAATAAATAAATAAAAATAAATAAATTATATAGTCGATCACAGACTCCGATGCGCCATCCCAGGAGTACCGTGTTATTTGCTGTTCTTTTTTCTTCATGAACCAGCTATTTGCTACTCTCAGGCCACTCCTCGCACACATATGTAGCAGGTTCTCTCCTTCTTTATTTCTTGGTCCGTATCCATGGGCCCCTAGGACTTCTTCAAAGCCTTTTCTCTCCTTCCCCACCTTAGCATTGAGATCCCCTATGACTATTACTTTTTTCTCGGTTATACTTTCTTCTAGTTGTTTTAGCCATGCCTCTTTTTCGGCCATTGCTATTCCTACTTGGGGTGCATAGCATTGGATAATCTCTAAGGTTGCTTTGTTCACTCGTATTTTTATTTTCATCAGTCTGTCACTTATATTGTCTGTGTAATATATTCTTTCCACTTAGGGCTGATTATGTAACCCACTCCATTTTTGCCTTCATTTGCTCCCGACCACATTAGCTGGTAACCTCCTCTCAGTTCCTTAGTCCCCACCCCCTTCCACTTTGTTTCACTCAGTCCTAATATATCCAGTTTTTTTGCTATCATTACATCCACTAGTTCTTCGATTTAATGGATTATATTTTTTACAACTTTTGTAATAGAGATGTCTATGAAAGCATGTCATACAAATTCTTAAATAATATTGTGCAAAATGTATTTTTGAACCAAGGCCAACAAAAAAATCAGGAACTCAAAAGCAGGTATTGTTTTTGAGAAACTATACTCTTCTTCTTGTAAATTGTAAATCTGAGAAACTTAACTTTAAGCATGGATTTGGAAAACTTCCCTACACAAGCAGTGTATAGGCATCCTACATACTCTGTATAAGTCAAGTACTGGTACGGTACGGGTAAGGAGGATCATGCCATTATAACATTACATCAATTTGCTATATGTATATTCTTCCAGTGCTAATATATTAGGCTTAAAGGGGCTAAAAACCCCAAAAATTATTTTTTACCACGTGATCTATAGCACAATACTACACTAAAATGACCGTTTAAAAAAATTATATCTTGTAACTGTGATTTAACAAGAATTTTTTAATTTTTTTGATCCAGAAATTAGCAAAAATTGGTGTTTTGGGAAATTTCTTAAATCGGCTTTAACCTGCTTTTTTTTGGTCCACATAGATACTAGAGCATAGTACCAATCTAAAATGTCACTTTATAACATCGTGTCTTGAAACTGTGCCCAAATATACCCTCAAACACGCAAAAATATGCATTCCAAAATCACACCCCAACTTGGTAATCAGCATATTTTGACCAAACTACTTGCCCAAATTACAAAACAAAATATACAGAATTTACAGAAAAGGCTGTAGAGTACGTCAATAATGGCCAATATTTTTTTGGATCAAAATCCTCCAAGGTCACGGGGCATAAAGATCGTCCCCATGTTATTTCTTATGGGAGATTTTTGCCGATGGGACCTAGCTCGAAAAATGTCATGTTTGACAATTTTTTGGGAGGTCATAGTGGCCCCAATAATTTTTCTGTTGATTGCTAAATTCATTACTAGTTAGCCTGAATGAAATATATTTTTTGAGTTTAGCGGTTAAATACCCCTTTAAAAAACACATTTGGGTATTATGTTCAATATATATATATTTTAAGGTAGAATTTAAGTAAAGGACAAAACACATACCATATAATATCGGTGCCATGCAGACTTCCTCAGCTCACAGTTGTCATATCTGCATCACTTTTAAATCTACTCACAATAAAATAGAAATACCCTAGGACTTGTGTGATGCTGTTGATACAGTTTTTTAAAATCGTATGCAAAAGGTATTTATTTAGACAAAATTGCAAACTTTGGACAAAAATGGCAAATTTGCCTTAGGTTTCAAATTTTATAAATAAATTACAAAATTTTTAATGAAAAAATTACATCATATAAGTTGTAGAATAAACATTTATAGTAAAAATAAAAAATAAATTGTGTATGTGAAAAACAAATGCATATTTTGCCACTATTATTAGGCTTATGCTGTAAAAAAATATTTTTGTATAACATTGAGAAAAGTAGCTATTTTTCAGAGCTCCTTTGATACATAACCTCAAGTCTACACAAACACTCAATATGTCCAAAATATATGCTAAAAGTAAAAGGTACCATGCAAAAACAAAAACAAACTATATTTCCTTTAAAAGTGAACAGTATCTGTTTTAAAGTTAAATTTAAATCTCTAACTGGTTTGCACAACCCAAACCATAATATGGATTACTTTTTAGGAGACAGTTGAGAAATGAATAGATTGATTTTATTACTGAGAGATTTTTCATAAGTTGGACATTGGCAATGAATGGCCAACAGCGATGTTAAGTCCTTTTGGTCAAATGCGATTTGAGCAGCCTCGCTAAGATTTCTGTAAAAGAGTTCACATAGTTTAGTTGGACAATATTATGTAGGCCCATCAATAATATTTTCCTTGTGGATGTGTGGGATGTACTTTATAATTCAGGCCAGGCTCGGATTTAGTCCGATGCTATTGAATTGGTTTGGGGATTCAGGCCGGGCGTACAACAATACAAGTCACACAGCTTCAACTTTAAAAAAAAAAACGCCCCGACTGGGAAGGCCTTCGTATAGAAGACACTATGAAACAAGAATGCACTAATTGAAGCGCTGGCCTGAATAACGTTGTAAGATACATTTACTCAGGAAGCATATATAAAGAGAAATACGTCAGTGGGTTGTTCCAGGAAGGTCAATAAAAAAAAAATACTGAGTGAATAAAATCACCTGTAGGTGACACCTCAGTGTTGGCTGTGTAACATACAACATTATTCAATAGAAAAGTAGAAGTGCTACATGCAACTTTCATTATTCGGGCCAGTGCTTCAATTGTTATGAAAATCTACCACCAATTATAAACTTTGAATGAAATGTCAGGGTTTGTTAGGCCTTTAAAATCCACTAGCACATAGTATATCAATCGTATTAAAAGATCACTCAATCAGCAAAACTCGTTAAACCCAATGGTGAAGACCACGCAGCTACGATACTGGGATAGTTCACAGGTTGGAAAAGAAAGAATACAGAACAAAAACACAGCGTGTGCAACATATTTTCACCTGCTGATGATGACTGCAGCTAATTTAAAGTTGTACCTTAATCCACAAAGCATTTTGTACTTCTGGAATGCATCGGGTGGATAGTGAATACAAAAATCATCTAGCTAATTACAAACAACAAAACTCAAAATACATAACCAAACCTGTGGTACGGCCAAGCAAGAAGTAAATTCTGCATTCACATTGTCATCATCAACAACGTTACTTCTCACCCCATTCATTCAGATATCCACATCAGTCAGCATCCATGACTCATCCTGGACTCAAACCAGGACCTACGGCAACAAGAGAAAAGCTGTCCCTCCTGCTGTTGCTGGGCCAGGTTGCCATTCACTACTTAAAGAAAGAAAAGTTTAGAGAAAGGAAGGAAGCATAGTCGCCAGTGGCGACTCGTGCTACTGTGCGCTGGTGCTGTAGCACCACCACCATGAATCATCCATCTCCATTAAACTGATTTTTTTATAAGTTCAATGTGCATGTATTGTAAAATTAAGTATTCAAAAGTATCCGCGGCCGTGCTGCAGAGATGGCGCTGATGGTCAACTTTTTCATACCGCTTAGTACATGGTGGTGATGGTTTTTAACCAAGCATGTAGAAACCTGCGATGTGCTCCGCACCGAATTCGGCGACTTTTAAGCCCTTTTAGCACGCAACGACAAGGAACAACACGGGTAAAACGAAACGCAAACCGGTCTTCTGGTGCTATCGGGACTCGCGCACTCGGGCTCTGTATAGGTTCGCCCGCTAGCCTCGCACCCTTGCAATCACTTCACTCGTCAGTCGTCAGTCGTCAGTCTTCAACCCACTCTTCACCACTACCAACTCTTCGCGCACTCGGGCTCTGTATAGGTTCGCCCGCTAGCCTCGCACCCTTGCAATCACTTCACTCGTCAGTCGTCAGTCGCTGTAGGTAATTGTTATTTAACTTAAATTGATTGCAGTTTAATTGTTATTTAATTATTTTTATTTGTGTGGAGGAGGTGGGTATTGTGACAACCTCACACACCCCTCCTTCCCTGTCACACATAACCCATATGCATGATTTACGTTTGTTGTATATTAGCACCACCTGTTATAATGTCCATGAGCCGCTACTGATAGTCGCATAAACGGCACAACCATTTAGGTGACTTCCCTCATAAGACTCTTGTGCTTGGGCAACAAAATAGCCACGTCTGACCCTGGATTCAAACCAGGACCGAAGGCAACAAGAGAAAAGCTGTCCCTCTAATTGTTGCCAGGATCCAATCAGGGTTAAGTTGCCAGCTAACTACAGATGTTCGGCACAACTCGGTCCAAATGTACACTCCTCAACGAATAGAAATGCACATATACTTTGCAACTCGCAGAGTACTCACGAAATTCGTGCATTTCTATTTGTCGAGGACTGCTGAGCTGAGCCGGACGGCTGTAGTCTGCTAGCACATTAAGTCGGCACAAAATCAGGATCATGAAATGTGTTAGCACTCTGTTAATATCTTAAAGTTTGACTCACCCAGCTTTAACGTAGTATTTTATTTTAAGATCTTCCTTGATCTTTGGCAAGTACTTCTGTGCTTCAACTTTGTTGTCATGTTCAATGCAGACATCGACAAATGGCTGAAAAGAGAGATTTATAAGATACCTATTGATGTTTAAAGTACGGGTACCCTGCAAATGGAAACTATAGAACTAGTAAGTATATACATGGATACAGTATCTATTTTCCTTCTTCGTACACTCAGAATATATTATTATAACAACAATTTTACGGAGGAGAATATTTTGTTGCGAGAAAACCTAGAATTGGAAAAAGTCACTGTCACTTGTGCTATTTGAATCATCACTACCGGTACGTATCACTAATGCTTTGTAATCGTTATTAACATCTTCATCACTCTCCATGTCGTAAATTGATACCACATGGAAGTTAATAGTTAAAAAATGTATTTTTTAAATGTGCACTGTTACTTGATGCCATATCGCAAGCATGTCAAGTTGCTTGAGTAAGCAGTTTGGACTACTTCACATCTATTTCAGCAGGAACCAAATGTTATTTCAACTAAGTTGTAAAATTACCCCAGGATCAGGGTCACACCACAATTCAGTTAAAACCAGACTGATTTAACCTTATTGGTTGACGAATAAAGGTGATGTTGAATTTGGAAAGAGGGCACTCAACCAGTTCCAAATTAATTAATGCATACGGGCAAGGGGTCGAGTGTAGGCTAGGTGCATTACTTACTATTATTAGGACCCTACTTGATTGGTGAGAACCATTAGCTGCAATGGAAAAAGCTGGTTTGGTTCAATAACTTACCTACCAAGAAATTGGGGCTTATAGTAGTTACAATAATTTTAAATTTAAAAAAATCACAAAATGCCTTCTCGGGGTTTGCAATTTTAACTTTCTGCCACAAGATATTGGTATGAGATATGTGAAAATTAACATGTGTAGGCCTACATGGGATCTATGCAATGTATGAAATAATTTTTTCCATGTATTTTTATGTCAACATTTCAAACTCTCGGGGCAAAAAATATATAAATTGAATTCTTGACAAAGTGCTTTAATCACATATGTCCACAAAATATGGCAATAATTATGAAATATCCAAAATACTGTACATTTTTCTATAATTTCTAGACACATTTAGACTAAAGTTTCAAATATGGGAAAAGAAAAATTGTTGTAGGCTTTCACGACCCGTAGATGTCTTCTGTATGATCCCTGGGCTGTTTCGTCGTGTCGATGATGAGGCACTGCTCGACGTTTCGCCACCCATGTTGGTGGCTTCTTCAAGAATGATATCATGAATGATTCTTTAAGAAGCCACCAACATGGGTGGCGAAACGTCGAGCAGTGCCTCATCATCGACACGACGAAACAGCCCAGGGATCATACAGAAGACAAGAAAAATTGTATCGCTTGGGGGTCCTTCTTCTTAAATAGACATGAAAGTCAAACTTGGTCAACCAATGTACCATACTTCTTTAAGATTCTATCTCTTGTTCGACATTTGTAGCTACTTGAGTCGACAGAACCAGTATAGGCCCTATAGATCAATAAATCAATCCATAGGCCTACAAAATGCATGCGGACAATGCTGTAGTTGTCTACCTGTTGGATTATGTTTTGTAGTTTCTTTAAATCACAGCTTAAAATTAATTTATTCAGTGTGTGTTATATAGACAATAATTAATGTTTATGGGCTGAAAAAACAGATGCTACAAAATGCTTTATTTCAAAGTGATTGTGCTATAAAATCAATTTGAAATTGATATTTTGATATTTTCTAGGAATTAGGGATGACATCGGGTAGTAAAATACGAATTCAGTTCCAGCCCCTCCATTTCATATAACCTAATTAGGCCTACAGTATGCTCTAACTACTACAGCAATGAAACAAATGTATAATACATTTAAAGGACAAAGGAAGCCACAGGGTGTCAATAACACATCTACAAACTAAAATGTTCTAGGCCTTCATTATATATTAATGAAAAATTAGTGGCCCTAGAACCTACCCTACAATTCAAGTGCCAAGTGTAAATGTAAGTACCTACTCATACCTCAAATCCAATGGGTGACTTCTTGCTTTTGGAAAATTTCTCAAGTTCTACCCAATCTCCCAATTCTGACAAACAAAGAATTCTAAGCCACCAAAATCTTCTGTCAGGCATTTTGTACTCGACTCTTAGTTTCTCTGCTAGCTTCACTTCGTGCAGCATCAGCAACAACTGAACCGTGTCGTGCAGCGAACGACCAACAAAATCACGCCGAAACTTCTCTTCCAAACTCTTTTGGTATTTCAGAAGACGTTGCTGTTCTTCACATAGAGCGGATGCGAATTCATTCCGCGCACGGCGATAACTTTCCAGCGCAGCTGCGAGCGATGCCTCTTTCGACAATGAATTCTAAACAGAGAACATATACCTACACTGAAACACATAAACAATCCATTTTGTGTATGTACAAGGATAACAACTTAAAATTAACATAATATAAACATAAACATAACATAAACATAAGTATAAACAGACCAAGAATTATACAGAATTAAATTGGTGGCCGCATAGCTCAGTTGGTAAGAGCATGGCCCAGAAAGCCAAAGTCCCGGGTTCGATCCCCGGTATAGTCACTTTTTAATTTCTGTCTTAAGTAGGCCTACTAACATAAACATAACAACTTATACACGCATGCCTTGCTTTTTTAATATCCACTCATAGGCATACATGTAGGCCTACTCTCTTAATACTCATCATAGCCATCAGATAAGTCCAAGCATCCCTTAGTCTACCTCTTGAATTCCTACTCGTTAAATGAACTGCAGCGACATGTGATCAAAGATGTTCAAGAATAGATAAGAATAACTCAGTTGAAAGCGGGAGCAGTGCTGACAGGGTCAACAAGGTCTGCATTCGGTTCCAAACGTCGCAGGAACCGTGTAACTCGAATCCGCAACGAGGATGCACCTGCAGCTGGGGTCTGGCACTTGTCGGAGGCTTTTTTGTTGTAGGCAAAAAAATTCTTTGGATCTGCATTTTGTTTGCGACTAAAATGCATTTTGAGTGCTTGATTTGAGTTATCATAACCGCCAGCCGCGAGCAGGTGTCCAATGTATGTCGTTCTTGGAAAGCAGTCGTGGTCATTTTTATCCAACAAATAACTACCCGGGAAAGATTTGAATCCTTAAAATGGAGTTGTGTAGTGTATATGGATTCGGGTAATAACCCGGGTACCCTATGAGTGTGACATATCTCTAGTTTTGAATGCCAGTGCCATAGCCAAGAGCTTGCAACATGTAGTGTCTTTTCCTTTTGTTTTCTGATCCCAGTCACAATTAGTAGGGCAGCCTCTCTCGTTGCCATGGGTCTTGGTTCAAATCCAGGTTAAGACATGGTTGTTTTGTTGCCCAAGCTCCAGAGTCTAGGAGGGAAAGCCCCCTCACTGCTTGTGCTGTTATGTGACTTTCCACCCTTCCTATCTCTAACCCTTTCTCTAAGTATGAATGAAGAGGCATCCGGGCCGAGCAACAACAGAAGGGGCAGCTTTACTCTTGTTGCCAAGGGTCCTGGTTCGAATCCAGGGTGAGTCATGGATATTTTGTCTCCCGAGCACTAGAGTTGGAAGGGAAGCCCCCTTACAGGTTGTGCTGACGGTATGGCTCAGTGTGAAAGGTGTGTAAGTAACCTTGCTGATGATGACAACATGCATGCAGAATTTACTTCTTGCGTGGCCCTACCACAGGTTTGGTTATGCGTTATGAGTTTTGTTTGCATGTAGCTAGCTGATTTTTAGTGGCCACCATCTGCCTGAAGAGTCCCAGAAGGACGAAACGCATCGTGGATTAAGGTAACAACTTTAAATTAGCTGCAGTTGTCATCAGCAGGTGAAAAGTTTTGTCGCCTCCAGCCCTTCAGGCTGGGATTTATGTTCTCTTTGCTTTCCCAACCAGTCAACCCTTCTCCAATCTCAGTTTTGAATAAGAGTTTACTTATTTTGTTACCATGGAATATTACAATCACAGAAACAATACAAAACTAGTTATTACTGGATTTGTGACGCAATTTTTTTTTTTTTAAGAATCATAATAGTAATACAGTACTTTGATGTCCTCCACTGAAAACTGACTTGTGGAACTGTTTGGGTAGACTAAATACAAACTGACAATTGTGTATAATTTACTTATAGCTCTCAGTAACTGTAACTCTCAACCAGATAACATGTAACTACAAGGCGCATGCACTAGAGGCATCTCTATTATACTACATAGCATAGATAACTACTTACCTTAGGATCATAGCTTTCTTGTAAGAAACATGCCGCTTGTGCACCGAAGTCGTCTTCTTGAATATACGTATCTCGAAGTGTCTCCCTATTATGATCACGACAGTATTTCAGGTACAATGCTTGGGCCACCGCGTAGTTTCTGATTGACATTTGAAACTCTCCAAGAGGCATGTTCTTCCGGAGGTGAAGCAAAACCATGTACATTAAGTCAGTGTCTCCACTCTCAATGGCTTTTACCAATGCAGGTTTGTCTTCACCTAAAAACAAGAAAAAGTTAATGCTATGACAGAAGCAGCTCAACATGTCTTTTACAACGTGTTACCGATCAATAGAGCCCCGTAAAATTCGCGATCGCGAAATCGCATTTTTTTAATAAACATTGCTTTATTGGATCAATTGTCAGCGTTTCATAGCGAGAGGAGTCCAAAAATATAATAATTAAAACGCGAAATTCGCGAAATTGGCATTATAACACCGCCAATCGCGAAATCCTCGGTTTGACGCGAAATAACCACGAAATCTCGCAAAATTACAGTTTTTATCGAAAAATGAGCAATTTGCAAACAAAAAAACAACCAAAAATAAAAAATATCGTGTTATTTTAGAGTTGAAAATTTCCATTGAAATTAATCAAAGATTTGCCTATTTTTCCATACATCTGGAATGCGTATTTATTTCGTCTAGGCGGAGGCCTACTGACTGCCTGCCGCCTGGCCTGCCCGTCTAGATTGTCACGGCGATCGCTAGGCCGGCCGTGACTGCCGGCTGGCCAGCAGGCGCCTGGGCCTGCCTCCCGCCCGTCTTTGTCACGGCAATCGCTAGGCCGGCCGCTCACTCCCGAGCCCCATGCTCTCGCTGCCGCATTCCATCTCGACACACCCACGCGCCGACCAATGAACGGCTTGTATTGTAGTTCACTCGTCAACTCCCGATTCCGTCTGCTCTGTTCTTGTCAGTGTCTGCAGAAGTGTTCGTTGTCTTCTTCTTCTTCTTTTCATATGCCAACAATTGACATTATTCATGTCATCATGTGTTTTCTAGTTAGCCAGTAGAGATAGGACTCCTGTTCGCTCCGATCCATGCCATTTGGCATTTGTCGCGTTCAAGCTTTATATATGTACATTGAAAAAGATGTTTCCTGTCTTGTTCCCCAGCTCCACACATCCGACAGACACTAGATTCAAAAATTCCAAATCTATGGAGGTGCTTTCCGAGTAGGTCGTGTCCTGTTTGAAGCCGGAATTGAGCTGTCTCTATTTTTCTACTGTAGCACTTACTTTTACCAGTCGGCCTCATTCTAGTGTAATCTTCCCACAGTTTATTCTGCCCCCTCTCTTGCCATTCCTTACGGACTGCTTTGTCTGTCGACGCATGCAGGTGAGATTTGAGAGATTTATGTGACAGTTTTTTACTTTCTTGTTGTTTTTTGCTACCTTGTTTGGCTAGGTAGTCGGCCTTCTCATTACCATATATGCCACAGTGGGCCGGTATCCATTGTAGCACAATTTTGTTCCCATCATTCATGAGTCGTAGAATCTGTAGTTTACATTGTCTAATTTCGGGTTCTGTTTCCTCCCTATTTGCAATGGCTGCAATGGCAGTCTGGAGTCGGATAGGATCACAATTTTCCGGTTTTCAGATTTTGATCGTTTCAATAGTGCTTCAACTATTGCTCGGATTTCTCCATCATAATTGCTTCCATTAGCACCAGCTGGGTAGGAAGCCTCAAAATTCTCGGCTGTATATCCCTGCGCCCGCATTTCCTTCCCCTGGGGATGCTGATCCATCGTTATACAGATGTAGCCATTCATTTTCTGGGTATTTCTGGCGAATGTATGCCAATGTCAATTTCTTTAGTTGAACCAATGAGTGGTTGTTTTTCTTACCGTCGATGTCAGGTATTGTCAATGCATGTGGAATTTCTAACAATGCAACAATCATTTATGTTTGGTGGCAGGAGGTCTTGTCTATTGTTAATTGCCTTATTCCCAATTAAATGCTCATTGATTTGTCGTGCTTTTGTTATGAATTTTACATGGGTTTTATGTTTTTCACATGGTTCTCTATCCCACTAGTTCTGATCCAGTCTTACCAGTTTTTCATATAGGATCCCTGCAGCTTCATTTTGTCTGGCCTCTAGGGGTGGAATATTGGCCTTTGCTTCCATAGCTACTATAGGTGTGGTTTTAACACCTCCAGTAACTATTCTGAGTGCAGAATTTTGGACCCTATTTAGAGATTGTAGTGCATTTTTAGGGGCTTTTGTTATGATTGCATTACCATATTCAAGCAGTGGTCTCACATAGGTTTTATATGTGGTAGATAATGTGTTCTCTGTTGCCCCCCAGGTAACACCTGCAACTCTTTTTAACAGGTTTAATCGCTTCCTTCCTGCTGCTTGCATTTTTTCAATATGCTTGGTCATTGTCATTTTTTGATCCATAGTTACACCTAGGTATACTGGGTTATCTTCTTTCTGTAACAGGTTTGTTCTGTACTTGAGTAAAAATGTTGGTACACTTCGTCCCGTAGTGTGGTAGTCGTACACGGTCTTCTTTTCGTTAACTATCATTGCATTCTTTTCTGTCCATTCTTCCAGAGCTTTAAGGGCTTTATTCATTTCAATTTCCATCTTATCTTTATCTCTACCACTGTACCACAGCACCACATCATCTGCAAACAGCTTTACTTTGACCTCACTTCTCTCTTCAAAATAGTCAGCTAGGTCATTTTATGAAGATCAAGAAAAAGGGTAGGACTCATGACTGCTCCCTGGGGGAACTCCTGCCTTGGTTTTTCTGTATTTTGATCTTTTGTTTCCATATCTCACTCTCATATACCTCTGGCTCAGGAAATTTTTAGTCCATCTGTATATGTTGCTTGGGATGTTCATATCCGACATTTTTGTAAGTAAGATCTTTCTGTTCACAACATCAAATGCAGTTTGGAAATCAACATACACCACAAGTGTTGCTAGTTGTTTATTGAAGCCTTCCTTCACCTCCTGCTGTAGATATGCCACTTGGTCGAGAGTGCTTCTATCTTTCCTGAAGCCTGCCTGGTGTTCTGTTATGAGGTTATTTGTCTCCAGGTAGATTTTTAGTCTTTGGTTTACCATACGTTCCATGAGCTTTGACATCATACTTGTGAGAGATATAGGCCTATAGCTCTCTACTTTACTACTGTCTTTTCCTTTCTTCACTATGGGGATAACTTCTGCTTTTCGCCATATATCTGGTATGTTTCCCTCCCATATGGCATTGAAGTGTGTCAGTAATACCAGTTGCCCTTCCTTTCCTAGTGTTTTCAAGAATTCAGGGTAGATAAGGTCAACTCCTGGTGACTTCTTGTTTTTTAGTTTTACTTAATGCTTGTCCCAAATTCATGGATATTAAATGGTGCATTATAAGGGTCCTCGTTATCATGTATGTATTTTGGTTGCTCTACTTTTACATGTTTATTATTTATTGGTCTTGTTTGTTGTGACATATACTGACAGAACGCCTCTGCTTTATCCTTATCTTCGGTGAGTTGGACTTCTTTATATATTATTGGCTCCTGTTGTTCTTCCCTCTTTTCTTGGTTACATAGACTGGAGAAGTATCTATGTGCTTTGACACCATCCTTTCTGTAATCTATTTGCTCCACATATTCTTGTAATGCTATTCTCTTGCTTTCCAAAATTTGTCTTTTTAACATGGCTTGTACTCTTCTGAGTTGAATCATGTCTTTCATGTCTTGAGTTTGTTCTGCAGTTTTCCTTGCTTGATCTCTTTGTTGTTTCAGAGTTTGTAGTTGTTCATTCCAGAACGGTTTGTAATTTGTTTTTTTTTCCTCTAGGTACAGTTTTTTCTGCAGCTGTTTGCATGATATCTATAATTTTCTGGTTGTCTAAATCAATGTTTTCCCTTGATTCAATTCCAGGAATAGTTTTTCGGTAATTCTTCTGTACTCTTCCAGTTACCCTTTTTAAAATTCCAAGTGCATTTGGTTTCTCTAGCTTCAGGTTTACATTTCTGTCTTGTTATAAGTAAAATTTTGTGTCCAGCACCGGAAGGAGACTCTAGGTTGTCCTGTTTCATGTGATTGAATAAGTTTGTGTGGCATAAGGCTAAATCTGGTCTGGAGAGGCCTCCTCTGTATGAGAGGAAGGTATATGGATCTGCTGCTTCCAGTAGCATCAGCGGGTTGCTGTCTATGTATTCTTCAACTATGTGTCCAACTTTTGTTGTTGTATTGTAATGCCAGGCTTTATTGGGTGCATTAAAATCTCCTACAATTACTGACGTACTGTCAATAGTGACTAGATCTAAAATTTTGTTTCGTTTGTTGGTGGGTTATAGAGAATGATGTATGTGGTCTTAGTGTGATTTTTCCACAGTTTCTAGTTGTACCACCTCTATCTTGTCTTCTTCGTCCATTTTGTGTAAAATTTTAAATTTAGATGTCAGACCTACTTTCACACCAACTATGATGCCTGAAGAGATTTGTCTCTGTCTAGGGAGAGTATATATTTTGTAGCCGTTAGTCCCTGGCTTTGTCCAGTTTTTTCGTTGTCTGAGATTTATCCTGCTTCCACCACTGTGAATGCGTCTACATTTTTGTCACTAATTATCTTCTTAAGTTCTAAATATTTATCTTCGGAGAGACCTCCTGCGTCCAATATAACAAGGTGACGTTGCCCTGAGAAGGACACATTTTCTCCACTCTCCTATCTCTTCTGTTAACTTGCTTTGGCATCTTCGAGTCCGAACGTTTAGCGTGATCCAGGGGGCACGTGTAAGTTTTAATCTTACGGACGCGTTCGGAAGTCACCCCCCAACTTTAAAAATGCCTAAAGCAGCTCCGACTGCTGCTTGTAGGGCAACTCAATTTAAAAATGAGAGTTTACAAGTTTTAATGCTATGTCCTAAAAGCATGTAGGCTACTGAAGAAAAGAAAAAAAAAAATGTGAGTACATTCTATTATTCTACACAGCTGAAAATAATAACACCGCTTTTCCACCGAAATCAATGATTTTTAAAAACGAAATTTGGAAAAAAATAAACCCACTTTCACGGGGCTCTACCGATCAATCATGTAACGTAAGCCTACTCCACTTCAGGTAAACTGTTGGTACCCTACCCATCTTCTTAATCACTCAGAGTATTCCTTGGTTGGCTTTGGCTGACAATGACATAGCATGTTTTGAGCACTAGTAATATAATATGTAGTTACAGGCAGAAATTATGGAGAAATAGATGTGTTTAAGAAAACAACATTGAAAGTAGGACTACAGCAAATCAATGTTTTTCATGGTAGTGGGAAAGGGTAAGTAAGTATTAACACTACTTGCAGGAAAACTATATGTACTTTACTCGGGAGTGGTGGAAAAGGCTTTCAAATTCAGAAGATGTTGTAGGCTGTATAAAACATAGCTGTCCTAGTACTGTGTAACCAGACAATAATACATTCAAAGATTCAACACTAGTTAGCATAGAGTGAATCAAAGTAAAACAATATTTAAAAATCTCAAATTTTTCCAACTGGTCAAGTGTAAGTACCTATTGTATTTATGTAAATATATGCCGCAGGTATATTTTAAATTATCAAGTTGAAAAAATGGAACACCTATAATTACCACTATTAAATTAACAAAAAGAAAAAGTCAGGTGCTATTGCCAGTGGTGTAGCAAGGATACATAAATGTTCCTTTACAGAACTGTCAACAAAAAGGTTACTCCCCCTTTACCTTGAGTGAATAAACCCTATATGTAGATAGCCACACAAACAATAACACAGGCAGGCACATTACTTCACTTATCGTATGACGGATGAAAGTGAAACATCTAGCACTTACGCCACACCATGATCTAAAAATAATATGCAAAAACTTAGTTACATTACGTACATACATTTGCATATTCATTCCCAATTTTAAAACAACTTATCGTACAAAAGTCTTTCAAGGAATCACTCGAGGACTATTGTGCTGTTTTGCCACGGTATTTAGATTTTACTATCATTTCATAGTAGGGATAGAAAAAAAATGGTAAGGTTTCCTAAACGTTCAACTCTTTGAACTATTCCCATTAAACGGTTAAACGCATATTTTTCAGGCCGCAGAAATCGAAAATTCAACACGCCATTATTCTTGAGGTCTATTTCTGCAGAGCTCACGATAACGTAAACGGTGGTTTACCCACACTCCGCCGGTACCAGTCAACCAACCGTCCTGCCTGTCTTAACGCCAAATTGTCATTAACCCTTTCACGGCTGGTGAAAAAAACAGAAGATATACACGGGCGTGTGTTACACAAAAATGGAGGGTTAATTTTAAACTGATCAAAGTATGAAATAAAAATCAAAAGCTTGAAAAGGTATAATGGTAGCCATCTTGTTTTTTGTTTTCTTAGTAGTGACTAGTGCACTAGAAATTGAAAGTTGGAGCATAACATTAGAATTTTGACCCTGATCAAAAATTGTCATCAGGTTATATTGTTTAGGTATAACATTTTCAAGACAATGCAATTAATTTCACATTAAATAATTCAAAATTTTGACTTGATGATTCGAATAATTTGCATGCCCTACCCCAAAAGTAGCCAAAAGTCAAAAAAAGAAAAAAAAGATTATGAGAAAAGTCTCATATCGAAATATCGAAATTTACACAAAAAAATGCAAAATTTTGTAATTTTGGTAGAGGTAAGAGAGAGATAGATAGTCAAAATTAGATTAATCCTGGCTGGTATTTGGTGGTGGTACATAAAACGTGATTGTAAGATTGTAAAAATTGTTAAATGCCTCTATGGTGATACCTTATCAACTCTATTTGGCCTCAAATCATTAAAAATACTAGGCCTACTGTTTTAATTTTTGTATATTTTCATTTTTTTTTTTTTTACAAACAATTACATTTTGATAAATCGATATATTGATAGGCCCTATGCTCAAACAGGATTTTTATTTTTTCTTGGATGCAACCCTAGGTTATGTGATATACTATTCTATGGTATTTTTTTAATTCTCAAAATATTTCCAAAATAGCCAATAGCCAAATGGCAAAAGCGCGAAGCCAAACTAGCATACACAACATGGAGGAAAATAAGAGATACACTCACACACAAGACATTATTTCACACAAGCAATTATTTCAAATTGCTTTCAAACAAGGGCTTTATTTGACCATAATGAATAGGGCTAGGATTCTTATGTATTTAAATATTTTTATAAAGTTCTCTAAACCTATGCCCATGATCAATTCTTCACGAATTGTTTGATTGTGATCTCAAATATATGTTCTTTTAATCAAATATTTTTGCATATTTTGTTATATTTGGTTAATAAATACATATTTCTCTTATCCTTGCCATAATCACATATTTTGAACAAAAAAACACTATTCTTTACTTTAATAAACTCAAGAACTGTTATTTACTTTCCAAACCATTTTCAAAATTGCATAAACTAAACTCGGTGCTGTCTTAAAATATTGGGTACAAAAAACTTGTTCAAATAAGTGCTATTCTAAACCCCAACGAGGAAGAGTTTTCGTTGTCTGATATTGCGAATTTTAAGTTTGCACCCGTTACATCTTGTGACGTAGAGCAAAGTTTTTCGCAATACAAAAATGTGCTCGCCGAAAACCGACATTCAATTAAATTTGAACATTTGAAAATGTGGATTGTGGATTGTGGTACACTGCAACGGGGGTATATAAAGACACATGTTAGTCCAAGGTGATATTAAAAAGTGACAATGTTACAAACTGCACAATATGTTCAGCAACAATAAAATTGTTTTAGTACCAACGTATTTTTTTCTTTCTGGTATTATATTGCACCATGATTTGATTAATTTATGCACATATTGTGCTGGGAAGACTGATGGTACGTAACAACATTTTTTGAGCACTTTATTTTGTATTTTTAAGCAAATATTTTTGTATTTTTAAGCACATATTCTTCTGTTTTTAAGCAAATATAAAATACATATTTTGACGTTTTTAAGCACATAAAAATCCGAGCCCTAATAATGAAGAAGCATACCTAGTTTTAGAAGAAGTGGCACTTGCTGACTAGCTCTTGGTTCATAATCTAGAAGTTTAATAGCTAGCTTTGTCTGGCCACAATCAGCTGCCTTAATCGCAATACCGCTGTAGGAGACACCAGGCGTGTAACCTAGTTTGTCAGCGATCTCTCGCGCAACCTGTTCCCGATCCAACGGCGTCTGTTTCACCTTGAAACAAGCCCAGTGAGCCAAGATCCGGCTCGAGCCCTCAACATCGGGTAGTTTCAGGTACTTGGATATCTGGATCGCGAGGTAATAATGCCTGCGCAGGACCAGGCGATCGAGCAGCACTCGTAACGAGAGGTGCTCGAGTCTGTTGGGCCGGAGTTAAGAATGTAATACTCAAGTGGTAAATCCTACAGCCTTATCCAGACTGTTTGTATACGTTGTTCATTTGAGATGTTTGCAGGTGCTGCCATAATAAAAGGTAAACTAAGATGAGATCAGTTATACAACATGATATTGCAAATAAAAACTAGGCAAAATTGCAGTGTTTTAATATCGCAAGAACAATATACAATATATGGAAGGTGATTTTGAAGAACTCTGCGGTATAGTTGCAAACATAAGCTGCATAAAGAATATAATTAATTAAATAATTAATTTTTGCGTCTTATAAATCCATTTTTAGTAACAAAACAAAAACAATATATTTGAATTTTCTTCAAGCTGTTTATAGTTCCAACAATATATGTAACTGGATTTTTCAAAATAACTTGTTTGATATTGTGTAGCTCGTTCTTGCGACATAATAGCGCCTCGGGCAACTTAATTAAATTACTTCCTTATGAGGATGATTTAATGTTTAAAAAAAAAAAAAAACATTTTTTATGTAAACCTAAATGATTTGCAAAATTATGTTTGAGCTGGGATTTTGGAAGGGGGAGGGAGCCCCTCCCCCTCCCAGAGCCCTTCCCCTCCTTGACATATACTTGTTGAACTTTATTTCATATGGAAAATAGAAGGATACTGTGTATATGTGAGAGGAATTCCAATCTTGTGATCCCTCACAGCATTTAGAACTCGAAGATTTCTACACATCTTTACATAAAATTCTGCATTTATATCTGGAACAAAGCCCTTTCCAAACTGAGCTGCCTGCAAAGGAAACAAACTTAGTGAGTTTCTCATCCTACATTCAAAACAAGTTGTGATAAGAATAAGGATGAAGTATGATTATTGAGTCATTGACCAACATAACTGAAACGATTCAGTATGTAATTTCATTTAATTTATTATTATTCATCATTAATCATATTATCATATGTATTGATTAAATAAAAATAACAAACGATTACCTACAGTGGACT
Organism: Sweltsa coloradensis; assembly: GCA_024449915.1. Taxonomy (NCBI): domain Eukaryota; kingdom Metazoa; phylum Arthropoda; class Insecta; order Plecoptera; family Chloroperlidae; genus Sweltsa; species Sweltsa coloradensis. The sequence continues at coordinate 90,252 of JAMZAV010001042.1, read as the reverse complement.
ATCAATAATACATCTTTCAATCAAATGTCGCTTAGTACTATGTTGACACTGTCATTTCAACATTCTATACCAATAATTTAAAATTTGTAGGATTATTAACATTAGAAATCAATAGATTTTAATTTAACATTATTATTTAAAAATAGGCGAGGTCCACGAGGGGTGTGGCAGTTTAAGAAATGGTTAACTACAATAGAAGTACAAGCAGTAGTAGTATTTGCCTGGAGGCATATTACTTTTGCCAGACATGTTACTGACATGTCACTACTGCTATTCCCAGAAGAAGTTTTGGGAACAAAAATATTATGTAACTCTGATATTCCAAAATCCAAATTAACACTTTTAGAGCCATTTTCCATTATATTTTGAAAAGAAATGCAAACAAACTTAAACGAAACAAAAATAACCATACCATACCCGTATAAGCATTTTCTGGTTATCAGTTTCAAACTCATATCCTGCTGCTTCAATACATTGCTGTATGGCAACATCTAACTTGTCTTTGACAAGCTGGATATATTCGTCTGCTCTATGGCTACGCTTCTGGAACTGTTTGGATGCCTCCAAAAGATACGACCCTGGTTCGGTACTGTTGATACGAAATATAAGCTGGACGACAACTGGAACCTTCTGAATCATTTCGTGTGTAGTAGCAGACAATACCCGAACTCCGTCCATTTCTGGCACTAAGTGAACGCTTGAATCGTAGCCGTAGTTAATATCGTCTCCTCGTCGACCCACCACCATCAAATTATTGTCCCAATGACCGATTACAGCATCTGTCCCACACCACACTAGCTGCTTTGGTCTGCTGAGGAGTTTCGTATCAAACTGACAATACTTCTTTTGCAAGTCGGAGGAACCAAGGCACAAATAGCCATTGTCAGTAAAAATTGCTATGTGACGGTTGTTTTGTGAAACAGCAATTTCTAAAATAACACTTGTACGATTTGTAAAATCGCCCGCAACTGGAGTGGCATGTTGTTCAGATTGCTTGAGGACAAAAAGATCCTTATCTCTTGCTACTAAAATACGAGTTTGACGATCTTCTGATATCGTCGCCCAGCTACTGGGAGGGAAGTTTAAACCTGTAATAAGACAAAAAGATGGGCATAACATATACTATATCTCAATTTGGTGAGGGGAAACACTCTTGTAGGTGATATTGTTAATATTTGACTTCTGAATTGTATTAAATATTAATAATTTGTATTGTTAGATACAATTCCACATCTTAGGCTATACACATTCTGTACTTATAGGGATATCACGGGTAGGGTAGGGGCTACCCAGAATCCATTTGAAGGATTCAAGTCTTTATTGGGTAATTGTTTGTTTGATAGAATGACCATGACTATACCCTCATCCATTAATTCATAACCGCTGTTCCTCTATTCACATGGTAATTAATTGATGATAACAGAAAGCAGAAAACAGATGATAATATAAGAAGATATATTTTATGTAACAGTGACACAATACCGGTAACTGAAAACAAGTTCTGGGATGCGACGGAAGCATCCACAATCTACCCTTCCTTTCATCTGGTGCCGACAGGCGAACAGAACCCAAACAGTGGCAGCTGGCCCGGCAGATAACAACCTTCAAATGGATTCTGTAGATAGGTAGGACGAAAAAAACTTCAGGCATTCAGGATTTGGGTAGGCCTACCCTCATTCTCAGAAAGTCTTGAACCGGATGCAAATTTTGCTGCCCTATGACATCCCTATTATTTTGTTTAGTTAAGAAGAGTTCCAAGTTCGGGAAAATTATACACGAGTACGGTACATATGAAAAATTGAAAATACAACATTGGATTGGATAATTCAATTTTCACCTGCTGATGATGTACGGTACATGCAGCCAATGATAGTAGGCACCCACATGGCTAGCCAGTAGCCATATACCAAATAGCTATAGGTAGGGACACCGAAATTTCGTGAATGACTTTTTTCACTAGGCCTAAATGATGCTAAATATGACTTTTATTATTAAGTAGCAAAATAAGCCAATAATCACGTTTTTATGCTCTATTATTAGAGCAAAATCAGGAACTTTCCTTAATTATTCTGTAAGTTTTAGTCCAAAATACCTATGCAATTATTTTGACAATTGGGCAATTGCGGAAATCATCATTTCTGTTTTAACTTATAGTTGGCACCATGACAGTTGAAAATATTATTAACGAACACGCCTAGCTAATTCCAATTAAGTTATGGCCTATGTTCGTGCAATACGTTTTCATTTCGCTCAAGGGTAGGCCTAGTGATTGCAGTGCTATTTTTATGACGAAATGATGCCTTTACCTTGAGTTTAGGTATACTATACTGAAATTGAAGATTTTTTTATTGTGAAATGAGAACTTTTTATTTGCTATTTCTCAGGGTCCCTAGCTAAAGGTAAAATGACTGACTATGGTTAAGTGGTAAATTTTTTATGTTCTTCATCATTATATCCTAATGGCTAGTAAGAAAGTACACATCAACAAGGCAGTGAAATTTATTACCAAAAAAGGAAAGGAAACTGGGAAGTACGGCTGATCATTGGTAGGCCTACCTAGTTGATTATAGACTAGCCATTATTTCTCTATTAAATGGCACTAATGCACATTTGGAAACAGCTTAATTAAAAGCCTGGACTTTTCAAATACAGTAATGAAGTTAACAACAAAGATAGCTCTTCAGCAGCATCAGCATACAAAGTAGTACATACCAAATTTACTGTCTCGACTGTAAATTTACTGGTATAAATAAGCCTACCCAAGTTTAAATTTTAGTACATAAAAATAACTAATTTGAACCTATCAACTGTTAACTTACTGCTAAATTGCCTGAGTTTTAAATGTACAGTAAATCCACTTCACTACCTGTACCTAGGTAGGGGAGATTGGGGTAATTAGGAACAAATTTGTGTAAGTTGACCTATGATCTCAATTTACATATAACTAGAAAAACATATTATAAATGTTTTAGTGGTATCAGATACATTGAAACATTGGCTTTCTTAATAAAATTAAATATTTTGCATTCATGTGTTATTTTAGATGCAATGATTTTTTTTCTACACGCGCATATTGTTCCTTATTACCCCAACATTTTGGGGCAATAAGGAACAAGCATTATAAGAAGCAAGGTAGGTGCATTAAAAATACATGGGGCAAATAGGAACATAGGTATTTGTAGTATAATTAAGTAGCAAAAGAATTCATCTTGATATCTTGCTTATTGACAAAGTTAGAACAGATGCAAATTGTAGTATTTTTTTAATAGCTAGAAACATGACATTACAGGTTTTTTTTAAACTGTAATTTTTGTCTTAAAACTACACAAAGCTTCTCATAGCATGATGTTAATATTTAAAAAAAGTATTTGTATCATGAAAAATTACAAATATAGAAATTGTTATGCATGAATTACTGTTTAATAGGAAAAATATACACTTTTTAAGTGGGGGCAATAAGGAACACTTCCCTCACATTTAATTTATTAACCCAGATTTTCATCAGGGCCTACTTGTTGTGTTTTAAACTTTTCCCAAAATGATTGAATTATTTTTGGATCTGGTTCTAAATTAAATTTAGTGATCCCAATGAGCTTAATTGGGCCTAGGAAAAGATTTGCCTCTTGAATGATGTCAAAGTCATCCCTCAAGGGCCAAGCCAAGATATTACCTCTACGCTCTAGGAATTTTACTTCAATTTCCAGTGGTTGATGATTGTGGATTCTTATTACCCTACCTGCATGACGAGACATGTTTGTTCCCATTTACCCCTATGATATAGCATTACACTATATGACTCATTCCTATTTTCCCCTAGTATTCCTATTTACCCCTCATGGGTGTTCCCTTTTACCCCAAAAATTAAGTTTTTGGGGCAAATAGGAATTACCCCCTACTTTTAGGAGAGGAAAGAGATAAAAAATTACAAAAATCAAAATAAGGCACTCTCATATGTAAGCAGTAAAATAAGCATACAGTCTTTACTACGTACAATTAATTCTTATAAGAAAGGAAAATTTGATTTTTAAAACATTGTTAGAAACATTTTACACTTTTTTTTGCAGTACCTTACAAGAGTCCTAAAAACACCAATCAAAAGTTATTGTTTTCAGTAGAATTGATTACATTATCAAAGAAGAAGGTATGTTCCTTACCAAACAATTTTTCATAAAAATTTACATCTTCAAATTTCTTAATTATAGGGCTTGTTCCCAATTACCCCAATTCCTTATTACCCCAATCTCCCCTATGCCTACTAGTGGAATGTCAAGTGGTCAGTCACAAATTGTGTATGTAGGCCTACTGTAGGCCTATGCCCTACAAGTTCCACAGGTCACTTAGGCCAAAAATATTTGTTTTCTAACCTGTGTTTAATGCAATCTTGAGTAAGCCTACCTATTTAGGTCTGTTTAAAAGTGAAAGTGTGTAGGGCCTAGGCCTATTTTCATAATTTTGAAATGTTTGAATTTGAATGTTAGAATCTTGAACCCTGGGATTTCCCAGGAATGTAAACAAACTAATTTTTTTTTAATGAATTATGGAGAAAACTAGAAGTCACTAACTTGAAACAGTAAGTAATTAATAACACGTGATTTAATAACAATACCATGTCAACATGTGTTAACATGTCGGTGGATGCGCGCGCAGTTCCTAATAGTGACGAAGATATTGCGCACCAGTCAGGTTCTTGCAGACGGTAAAATATTGGACAAGCGCGTTAAAGAACAGTCTCGGTAGCCGAAGATATAGTGCTTAGACAAAAACCAAAGATCCATCATGTTCCGTGGTCTTTCTTCAACAAGCATGATGTCAAAGTAAACATTATTGTTGAAAACTAAACATACTTTTGATATAATATTTACCTAAATGTCCTGCAAAACATGTATTATTATAGTGTATTTTTGATGACCTCCAAACCAAATAAGATTGACAAAATGTGGAGATATTTTCACACTGGCATATAGTCCTATGCATGCAGAAAAAAAAAAATGCTGTAGGCCCATGTGTAATTCGTTTAAAATGTGCTATTGTGTGTGATACATTGATGCGTGTTCCGGCTGTGGTTCACCTACCCAGACCTAGAGAACCTGGATCATATTAACTACGTTAGGTCTAATAGAGAAGCGCGTTTGGATGTTCGTGTGTTAAAATATTCTGGGACCCACCGCCCTAGAAATGTAGCGTTCTCACCTCCAAAAGATGTAGGCTAGCTGGATATAGTCAAATCCATGTCAAGCGATTATTATAACATCCATGGTCAACGAATAATACCTTACTTGTCTGCAAATTTGTATATTCAACACTGGACATTGTTTGGTCCATGGGTTGATTACCGAAACTAAACTGGGGAAACTTCTTTATCGACTATGGTTGCCATGGTAACCCAAGACCTTGGGCTCACTGCCTTTGCTAGGATTTTGATAGGAATTGTCAGAGAACCAATGAATTTGAAAGGCGGCGGGATCCAGTAAATGTCTAAACGCGCTATGAATCTAAAAGTTAAAGCAACGTTACCCAGACCCAGCTACCGGCTACTGAAGTCATTACGCGCACAATGCAACTTTTCAGAAAAAATTCTGAAACTCTTCGAGCTACTCGTTCGGAACCGTCTATTTACGAGAAAATTCGTAATCTTATGTTGTTCTCAACCCACATAGGCCTAGGCCTACCTACGTTCGTTACGAGTGACATCTACGCAACTATCTTATGAACCACCACGTAGGCCTACTAAAACGTTGTACACAGAGGCGGCTCTACCATAAGGGCATTGGGGCATGTGCCCCTCCTACTCTTCCCGCCAACAATCACTCACATATACGAGTTGTAGACGTCGTGGTACACATTTACATAAAATCAAATAGTTTGTATTTTCAATGTGAGCGCGCGCGCGGTAAGGAAACAGCGAACAACGCTTGACTCGAGTGAGCCTACTACGGGCTAGACGAAGTTGCGCCCAGGTTGCGCCTGCGCAGTCAGTTTTATTCGGAAATAGCCGAATCGTTGCCTCGCAATAAGCGTTGGAACTCCGGCAGGATGGGCATGATTTTAGTCGGCCCAGAGCTGTTGTAAGGAGAACACGTTACGCGCTGCTGCGTTGTGCGGGTAATCGAGGAATTCGCCGTGTCCAAAGAAAGAAGAGTAGGCCTACAACTTATTTACAGGCATTAAAATACCAGGTAAATTTGCATGTGCTGCTATTATCTTCTTTTACTTTAAGCAAGGTCGAAAAATATAGATAAATTACCAGTTTTAAATGATAACTGATTTGTGCCCAGGCCCGTATTAACCATTAGGCTAACTAGGCTCTAGCCCAGGGGCGCAACTTCGTTGCGTCCTAAAAAAATATTGAAAATATTTTTGTGTTATGAGTATAGTTCTCCCTTGCTCAAATCGCTGTAAAGGCTGTCTTGGAGCTAAATATATGCCAAAAATTTTCGCCTCCGGCGGCTGGGGCTTCGCCCCAGACCCCTTGTAGCCCACGCAAGTCCATTCAAATATATTGTGCCTTGCCTAATTTAAACCCCACGAGCCGCCACTGGTTGTACACGAGGATAGGCAAGATGTTTTCTCGATGGGTAGTATATATCCTAGGTATGCCGACCCACTCCGTGGTCGGCGCGGACTCGCCAGAATGACCAAATAATAACCAAATAAAACACTATAATACGTGTTTGCAGGTCATTTAAAAAATTGAATCAAAAGTAGCCTATGTTTAGTTTTTAACAAGATTAATATTTACTTTGACATCATGCTTGTAGAAGAAAGACCACTGAACACAATGGTACCTTTGGCTTTTGTCTGAAGCACTATATCTTCATCTACAGAGACTGTTCTTTAACGCGCTTGTCAAATATTTTACCGGCTGCAAGGACCAGACGAGTGTGCAATATCTACGTCACTATTAGCAGCTGCGCGTGCATCCACCGATATTATTGAACTATTAAATCATGTGTCACTACTTACAGTTTCAAGTTAGCAACTTCTAGTTTCCTCCATAATTCCTTTTTTTTTAAATTGTTTGTTTACATTAACGGGAAATCCCAGGGTTGAGATGCCCTTTAAGTAGGGGTTACCTAGATGTAGTATAAAAAGTAGTGTGCCACTTCTTAAAACAAAATAGGTCGAGCAGAAGCACTAGTTGGCAATTTTTAAAAAAAGCATTCTAGGCCTACAACAGCTACTTTTGTGTGATTACTTATCTGTGCATTACCTGGTATTTCTGGCAAACGTCGAACTTTAGGATCCTTGAAGCTGTTGACCATGAAAAATCGATAAGAAGAAGTCAAAATTGCAACACCGGTTCCATTGGCACTCATAAAAACTTTGGCTTCAATAATCTTAGTTTCTTTTGCCTCTGGTCCCATACTAAAAGTATGTTGGTAAGTTCCGAATATATCATATATGAGAACAGATCCTTCATCCTGAATGCAAAGTAGTTCTTCAGAAGCCGACCAGCCTAGCTGGACAATCGGTCCGCCGCTCCACACGATCGACGATATCTGTTTCCCCGACGAGGAGTAGATTGAAATAACCGGCTTGCCACTTCCTTGTATCTTGACAAACTTCTTGCGGTCACGGATGACAGCGACTGGGCCAGCGTATGGGGCAGCACAAATCACCATGCTTTCCATGTCTACTTCGGTCTCCCAACTCATCATGTAGAGTTCAAATTTTCTAGGGAGAAAACACAAGATTAAGACTGTAGATCTCTCCTGTTCCAATGCAACAGGTCCCGAGTTCAAATCTCAATTCAGAAACATTTTTTAGCGTCTGGTATAGACTTAGAAGCTAGAATCCGTCAATCTGATATTCAAATGGGTACTAGACTTATATAGTATAGGCCTACGGCGACTTAGGAGTCGTCCTAGCAACAAAACAAGATAGAGTACATAATATTTAATGCAATGACCACAGATAATATGTTTAACTAGGGAAACGCCAAAGTCGTTGTTAAACGAGTGAGTTAGCCACAGTGTTTTGACTTCTAAAACCGGACCGTCTGGTCACCTTACAGGAACTCACTCTGCTTGCCACAATAATTATTTAAATTGAACATTCAAAATGCAAATCGTATTCAAAACGTATTAGCGTGAAACATTAACAAATTTCCAAGATAAAACGAAATTACCTAATTTTTATTTCCCATTTAACACCCCTCAAAAATAATATGTGGGTGTAAAAATATAAAAAAGTTAGAACTGACGGGTATCGAACCCCATCCATCCGTGCGGTAGGCTAAATGGTCACCACTAGGCCATGCAGGCCACGTCAACCACGGCCCGCTAACTGCTACGAAACAAATGCCATTGATATTATTAAAAATCACATTTTTATTTATTGTAGGCTTAAATCGCAGTGGATCAAGCTGATTTTGTTAACAGTTCTTAGTAAACTTGTACCGGATGTCTGTTTAAAATTTCAGCGCAATCTGTTCAGCGGTTCGGCTGATTTTCGACGTACAGACAGACGGAATCACAGAATGAGAGCCGTTTGAGTTGAATAGAGACACTCAGTTGCTCCGCTCCCTCGTTTAACAATGCCCCCCACCAATATAGTATGTAACTAGGGAAACGCCAAAGTCGTTGTTAAACGAGTGAGTGAGCCATGTGTATAGTACCCGGTATCATTCCCCATACTGGGCTAGATCGTGCCTTAGGTAGGCCTATATGGGAGAAAAGGCGATGTTCCCAGGTACTCAACACTTGGCTCACACACTCGTTTAACATCGACTTTGGGGTTTTCCTAGTTTAAATTGAACATTCAAAATGCGAATCGTGTTCAAAACGTATTAGAGTGAAACATTAACAAATTTCCAAGATAAAACAAAATCACCTAATTTTTATTTCACATTTCACATCCCTCAAAAATAATATGTAGGTGTAAAAATATAAAAAAGTTCAAAACTAACGAGTATCGAACCCCAAACCTCCGTGCGGTAGGCTCTATGCTTACCACTATGCCATGGCAGACACGTAGAGTTCGTCCCGCTAGCTGCTACTAAACAAATGGTATCGATATTTTAAAAAATCAGGGATTAAATCGCAATGGATCTAGCTGATTTTGTTAACAGTTCTCAGTAAACTCGTGCCGGATGTCTGTTTAAAATTTCAGCGCAATCTGTTCAGCGGTTCGGCTGATTTTCGACGTACAGACAGACAGAATCACAGAATGAGGGCCGTTTGAGTTGAATGGAGACACTCAGTCGCTCCGCTCCCTCGTTTAATTATTGGACTATGTAGGCCTACAGGGCATAATACAACTATTATATGTATAAAAATAATTGTTGTTAGGCCTAGGCCTAATCAATGAATGGTATTTTTATTCTGTGTAGGCCTACTTGTGGCAATTGTATTTGTACAACAAAGTTTTGTTTTACGGTACTTAAACTTAGCCGCTTCGCTAACGCTTTTTCCAGTCGCGTTGATGGATGAGCTTTTGAAAAAAATCCTAAAAGTATGATTTCTATGAGAAATATTTCTTCAAATGTCTCTAAAATCATAAGATATATCATTTCAGTGATTGTCAACATTCCCATACAGTTTCATCAAGATCGGAATAGCCGTTTGCCAAATATCACGAAAATATCTCATTAATAATCGAAAAAATCGTAAAAGTACGATTATCATAAGAAATATTTGATCGATTGTACCCAAAAACGTGGCAAGTCCAAGTTCAGAGATTTCGAAGGTCCCCTCAAATTATCAAGATCGCATAAGCCGTTTGCCCGGTAGAGCACGAACAAACAGACAAAAATACAAAAAAAAAACCCGAGCCAAAATTTTTGAGGGGTCAGTGAAATTGAAGTCTTTGCTTCGCTCATCCAAAAATAAAAGTTCTCTCTCTATCTCACTTGGGTATTTTCTTTGTAATTTCATAAGGTAGGCTAATCGAGTTGATGAACTCAAAACTGAAGTTAATAAATAATCTAATCTAATCTAGATCACAGCTGAGTGTACAGCAAGAACATTTAAAAATAAGATGGCCTAGGTACCAAAGCATATCCCAAGCAAGTGAAGTTGGTGCTTGAAGTGGATGCGGAGTCAAGACGTAGATTGGTTGGCAGCGAGGTGCTAAACCTTAATTGGCACACGGGAAGGGTGCAGGACTATGTATTTGTGCGGCATTGTTACAAATGTGGAGGGTTTGGTCATATGCAAAAAGTTTGTAAAAATGAGGTGCATTGCCTTGATTGTGCGGGAAACCACGATTGGAGGGACTGCAAGGCTAATGAGAGGGAGCTAAAATGCATAAACTGTGTGACAGTGAACAGGAAGTTGGGTACTAATATTGATAACAACCATAGTTCCATGGACAGAAATTGCAAATGTTATAAAAGACAGTGGATAGCCTAGAAAGCTGGATTAATTATGTAGGTACAGATGTCATTTAGCAACCAAAGTGTAGTGGGGGTAATGATATTTTGTATCTAAATACACAGAGTTTAATAAGTAACTTTGATGAAGTGCACCAGGGGCGCCGATTATGTGGGTGCTCAGGGGCTGAAGCACCCCTCAGATTGTTTGGAGGGGTGCACAGCACCCCTCTAAAAATCCTGACTAAAATAAAAGTTAGGCCTATAGGGCAAAAACACGAGTAACAGACGTACCTTCGGACAACATTTTTGTACCAACAACCTTAAAAATAAAATCTATACATTCAAAAAAAAAATAATGCAAGTGTGGGGATGGATAGGTAATAAGATAAGCTTTCTAATGATATCAACACTTTTATTGTACTATAACTATGTGACTCTATACAGGCTTTGTAACTAGTGGTAACAGACGTACTTTCTTTGGACACAGGTTTTTACAGTATGTTAGAAATCGTTAAAAGTCTGTGATTATTGCATGCACAAAAAAAAACTGTCTTATACAAATTAGGTACAAGTAAGTACTTAATAAGATACACAGGCCAAATCAAGTGAATTTAAAAGTATATAGCCTGATCTTAAAAAAATAGGATGGTAACAGACGTACCAAGCTCGGTAACAGACGTACCTTGTCTGAATTAAAAATTGTATTTTGAAGAAATGGCATATATGATGGTACATACTATATTGACTGATCAAACCTTAACATAATATAATGTATTCTGTTCATTGTATTGATCAGGGACATCCTTAGATAAAAACTACCCCATTTTTTTCCCATCATTCAGACAAATTGAATTTTTAAAATGGTAACGACCTCTGTTATCCATCACAGGATGGGGAAGAGTTTCCACGATGGCATCAATGTCCACATATGAAGGTGGCTCCTCAACTGTAAATACTACATGATTTGGGTCTGTGGTTTTCATGAAGTTCACCTCAACAGTACCTTCCTCATTAACAATCTGTACAATTTGGGCTACGAAGAGTTGTGTAGTTTTTTTTGATGATAACTTGACCGTGACAAATGCACCAACTCTTATGTTCTGTTCCTCTTCTAAGCCTAAGTCACTTGTATCTTCTTCCATATCAATCTCATTCACAGATTCTTTGAGTGCAACTTGTCTAAGTTCACTCCCAATTCCAGAGGAATAATCTGCTACATAGATAAGAAAATCAGTTGCAGATGCTTTAACGCAATGTATTTTTAGTGTGTTTGGCACACTCTCGAGATTTTGCCACCAATCTTCTAACATTCCTCGTTCATTCTCTATTTCTTCTGTAGAGATGTACTTGATCAGCACTTTTGGGTTGCAACGTTTTGCCACGGTACAAAAATCATTTGCTGTGTGAACGTGTGTACCGGAGAGTACACGTCTCCATACGGATCCCTTTACAGTACCGCCTACACCGTCTACTACACCTTTACCATGACTAGTTGCAAAAAAGTGCCATGTAATCTTTATTGAGTAGCGTTTCTGAAATAAGTTAAGCGTTGAAAATAAGTAGCGCTGCTTAAATTGAGACGCAGCCCCGTCAGAGTAAACATGAACTTCTTCGATATCAGGATACTTTTCTTTTAAACTTTTGAATAATGTGTCCATGTAAGTAAACACGCTTATCTTTCCATGGTCGAGACACTCTGAAACAATAACATAGCTTTGGGTTTCAGTTTCAGTTATCCATGAGTACCCAGTAAACAGAGTGCATTGCTCGTTGGCCCAGTGAGCACTTTGCACTTCGTTTTGGTCTTTTAGTGAAAAATTTTCAGAAAAATCCACCTGCAATAGTACACTTTTTCCGTTTACACTTTTCTTTAAATTTTCAAAATGTTGTGACTGTTGTCGCTTGATGAACGTATGAAGTAGGAATGGGTTTATTTGAACACATAATTCCTCAAACACTTCCTCAAGTGGTTTAATCAGTTCCACTTTCGATGCTTTTCCATCAATTGTCTTCCATTGATAGAATTTTACGTTTTTATCCCTTTCTGAATCAATGACTGTCAATCGTGGATGAAGGTTATGTATTTTGTTTTTGCATGCATTACACTTCATACTCATGCAGGATAAGTTATCTTGGTTGCAAGTTATAAGGCTGATAAATTCCCGGAAAGAGGTTGGTACATTCAAAATAGGATGTAGGGCTTCAAGTAACAGCCTTACATTTTCATGGTATCGACATACGCACACAGTAAACGGCAAATGGGTGAAGGTATCCACTTGTTTTGGCCGCAGTTGTTGGAACTTTGTCAGTCCAATTTGAATGTCGGGAAACTCCAAGAGAAAACATTGATAGACTTCTTTTATGGACATTATAAGGTAACGTTTTTGAATGTAGTGTTTTGTCTTGTGTCCAGTTGGGCCTACATTCCTCTCACGGATGATAACTCTGTCTTTTTTCCCAGGCGCTTGCCAAGATATATCATCTCGAAGGTAAAATGCCGTCACTGACGATTCAATTTCAGGATTCAGACCATTTGCATGACTTTTTGTGTTACATAATGAACGCACAACAGGAATCCCCACAGATTTTGCCAGACGTTCAACTATGACCTTCCTCTTTCTTGGCGAGTTTGGTAAACTTTTCTTCACTTTAGTAACAGCTTTCCCCAAAGCTTGTGGAGTTTTGTATATAGCTGCATTAATAGGATTTCCCCCTTCCTGCACTTCGGGGTTGTCTTGAATCTTTTTCTTTTTTTTATATTCTTGAATCCTTGCATTCTCATTTTTTCGATATTTTTTCCAATCCGATTTGTTTGTTTTCATTACTGCACGCAGTTCCCTTTTCTTTTCAGCATCCTTCTTTTTATAATCTTCAGATTTTCCAGACTGCTTTTGACGTTCTCGGTATCGTGCTTGTTTCTCAGCAGCAGTGAGCGGCATTGTTTATCAACTCTGATGGAAAGATATTCTAAAAAAACAACCAGGGATCTTGTTAGTCAACAAGACATTTTATTTCAAAATAGGCCTAGATATTACATTAAAATGTCAAGCCATGTATATATCTAGGTACTCAAGCCCTTCCATCATTGGGAAATCTAACATGTAAACCACATTTGAAGTAGGTAGCAATGAAATAGCAACCCCCATGTGCACTACTCCTAAGCCTACTTTACTCAGTCCTAGGCCTAGGACTGTACTCTATTCAGAGTAAGGCAAACAAGTAAAACACCCTTCATAGATGTTATTTCACTTACCTGGTAATAGTTGATTGCTTTGGAGCACTATTAATTGTAAAATCCACTCACAGATAAAAATAATAGCACCTAAAACAGGAGGTTGGAAGCCATTTTTACCAGAAATCATTCAACCCACCCTAGTGGTATTTTTACCAACTTTTTAGGAGGGAAATTTGAATAATAATATGGCATATGGGATGTAAAAGAGTGGTAACAGACGTACCATGGTACGTCTGTTACCGTTCAAAGTACGTCTGTTACCACAAATTTATCAACTTACCATGATATTGAGACCACACAAAAATTACCACTTAATCACATCCACAAAGTAACTTATAAAACAAAGTTTTGAAAACATTTGACTTTTGAGTTACTGAGAAAATGAACTTTAGTAACTTTTAGTAACAGACGTACCACTACTATTTTCAAAAAAGATTCACACCTCCCAAATTATTAATGTTATGTTCTGTGATATATGTGATACTGGTTATAAGTTGTTGCATATATGTAGAACCAAATTAGGAATGAATTCTGTATCAATATTCTCTTCTTTAATCACTTATCTGGTTTTATAATCTATATTGTAAAATGCAAAAAAAGAAAAGAAAAGAACATCGGTGCACTTCTAGTGTCATATTATCAAATATACAAGTGCAAATCCAAATAACCTTGAAGATTCTGAAAGAATAATATATAAGCTTCAATTTGAGATATTACACATGGGTGTAGCTTCATATTTATATTTTGGCTATCTGGTTGATAAAATCGTGTTTTTGCCCTATAACTATCTAAGTTTTGAGGTATTAAAATAAATGTTTCTATTTTTCACTTGGAAGCAATCAAAGTGATTAAAACAATGTTTTTGCATTTTGAAATATTTTTGCAACTTTAATGGTAATCACAATTGAAGAACAATTTAACAATTTAAGAAAGAACTCAAAGCCATGCTTTTAGATAAATGTTATTATTCTGTAGAGCAATTTAGATCGACTCTCCCAAAGCACGCAGTTTTATAAAGGTTTTTTGCCGATTCTGCATGCATCTCTTAGTTATTTATTAATTTTTAATTATAATTTTAGTGTTTTGAAAACTTTTTATAAATTAATGACAACTCAAATGTTCAGTATTTTATATATTTTAAATATTAATGTATATGAACTAAACGAGGCTTAATAAATACAATACAATACAATACAATACAATACAACGAAACAATATCCACTGTTTCTTGCAGTCAGCTACAACACGTGAGGAGGCGGGGGGTCTTTGTTTGTTGCTGTGCCATGTGCTCGCACTGAGAACTGATATGCTATATGCTAGAGCAAGTTAAACGTCAAACTCACGTAAGTCATGCAGGAAGGCTCATGATTGTTGGACGCGATCGCAAACGTAATGACATGCATATTCGATGGTTGTAACATGGTCTATCTCGCACTTCCACTTTTTTACGGTTTTCTAGTTTTTACTGTAAAAAATTGCATTATTTTGGTAACATGATGATCTATCTCTATAGTGTTCCAATTCTCTTGTTGATAGTTTTCTAGTTTTTGCGGTACAAAAACTACAGTATTTCGGTATTGCATCCAGCCCCCTGTTTTTGTCTAAAACGCACTAAATGCACTCTAAAAACGTAATTTTCAAAATTTTCGCCTGCGGCGCTAATGTTGGGGGAGCCCCCCAAATCCCCCGTGCTTGGTCCCTTCTCCACAAAGTTGAGCACCCTTCGCAATTTTCAAAATCCGGCGCCCCTGAAGTGCACAACCTTGTAGTTGTAAAAAGACCCATAGTGGCTGCATTGGTGGAAACGCATGTGACCGAAGATATTAGTGACACTGAGCTTGTTATGAGGGGGTTTGATGTAGGTACTACGCTGTAACTCTATGAGTAGGCATACAGGTGGTGTGATTATGTATAATAGGAAGGGGTTCAAGTATAAAATTGTATACAATTATAGTTTTGGTATGAATTTCTGGATCATGGGTGTGAAAGTGTTTATTAGAGGTAAAAATGTATTAATTAGTGTAGTGTACCACTTCCCTAATGGGAGCCATGCTAAGTTGCTGGACTATCTAAATGACAATATATTTCTGGACTGTAATACTAAATATAAGGGTGTACTCAGTATCATAGTCGGTGATTTCAATATTAACTCAATGAAGAAAGATACATATTCGGTAAAGCTGCTCAATATAATTGAACTTAATGGTCTTATACAAGTAAATAGTGACCCTTCACAAATAACGATATTTAACAGTGAAACTTTGATTGATTTGGTTATTACTAATAAACCAGTGTTAGTTACTAGTAGTGATAAGGGAATGCCTAGAATTGGGGACCATAACATATATATGATGGGAATACACTCTGGGCATAGGCCTAGTGAGCCTTATGGTAATGTGGGAGGTAGAACAACTGTTATTAAAAGCAGGGGCGTGCGGTCTGGGCAGGCTAGGCATGCTGAGCATGCCCTGGAAAAATTCCAAGATAATATTTTTATTTAATTACCCAAATATGTATTCATTTACGTGCATAGATTGATGATTTTTGATCCACTAAAGGGCACTGTTTCGACACGATATGAGGAAAATTCATTTTCAGCTCTCTCTCTCTCTTGAGCCGTTGTCAATCCCTGGCAGCGAAAGCGCACGAGCAAGTGGTTCTCTGTCCATAAGCAGCAACGTTATCCCCTAGTCTAGGGTGTGGGGGGGGGGGGTATGCTTTAGACATGGCAAGAATAAGCACTTTTTGCAGTGGTTACGGTTGTTTTGGTCAACCCACGACCAGCTCTCGGGATGGCTGTTACCCTCCCCCTCCCACCCGCCACCTGTCGCGGTCACATTGCAAGGGCTGTTATATTCTGAACACACTCACCCCATGTGGATTTCTGTGTTCAACATTACAATGACATTATTTCATAAAGCAATTGTTTGATTATCAATTAATGGCTAATATAATTTGATGATTTTTTTTTTAATTAACCTGACTCAGTTTTGCTGTTAAAATAATGTTCGGTAGTGACGAAGTAAAGGCGCGCCAAGAGTAAGGGAGTTTCAATTTGGGGCAGTGACCCTCACTCCTCAGTGCTTGCTAGTTCAACCTCGATGGTCAGTGCACGTTGTGCGTTAGTGACAGTGTTCATTGTATGTGCCGTGTGGAGTACCGAGTGGAATAACCTGTGTGTGGATTGTGGAACCATGGCAGAAATTGAATGTATAGCAATCAAAAGTTTATTACAGAAACCTTTTTCCACGCGTAAATATTTCGAGGAATTACAAATTGTGAAAGGTGGAAAGTTCACATTCAAGTAGGATGATAGCAGCATTGGTGAGTTTAAATATTTTCTTAAAATTTAGTAATCAAAATAAATCGACCAACTCTTTGCGCGCGCGTGTGTGTTTGTGTGGATGAGTCTGTAAGATAGATTTGTATAGTTTTGATCAAAATTTAATCGGCATTTAAAGTGCAAAGTTGAAGTACAAAATGAGTGTTATTAAAGATAGTGATTGGTTCTATTGATTTTCGAGTCTTCATCATGTTTCTAATCATGCAAATTTTAGCTTAGACGATTGACTGTTGATTTCGTATGTAAATATTCATAAAACCTGTTCATCTTTATTGTGTATTTTGGTATTTTTAGACGTGTTTATATGCGTTTTAATAGTTAAGATTTCAAAAAAATCTCGCCTACGGCGAAAAAGCCTCCGGCGGCTGGGGCTTTGCCCCAGACCCCGTATGGGCCGCCATAATTACTCTTCGAGTATGTAGCTTGCCCACGCAATATAGTCACCGCACGCCCCTGATTAAGAGATACGACTGGAAGAATTACACTAAGGAAGTACTATTTAGGGATGAGATTTCGATGCTTGATTTTAATTCAAGGAGTACAAAATATGTAAATATGTTAGCTGACACACTTGTTGATAATTTGATAATTGCAAGAGTAATGTTTACCTGTGTGTGAGAATGTTGGTGGGGATAATCGCATAGCTAAAATTGCTTGGATTGATGAGGATATTAAAATTGCAATGAGTGAGAGAGACAAATTATATGAAATAGCTAAAATTACTAAAGAGGTGGGGAGGTGGGATTTGTATAAGGCGAAGAGAAATGAGGTGTGTAGTAAGATAAGGAAGTCAAAAAAATTGTATTTTTTTCAAAAAGATTGATGAGCAAAGAGGGGATAGTAAAAAGATGTGGAAGGTAGCTAAGGAGTTAGTAAGTGATAAGAATAAGCATGACTCATGTAGGATTGAAACTTGTGATGGTAGTGATAATGTAAATGATGGTATTGTTAACAATATACAGGGTAGGTATTTTGTTGAAAGCATTGATAGAATTGTTGAAAGCATTGCAAAGATTGAGGTGGATGTTGAGGGTAGGCCTAGTGTTGGGAAATTACCGTTGATTTAATATTTGGTAATTTACCGCGTAAATTACCGGGTAAATTACCAACTGTCGGTAATTTTAAAAAAAATGGACAATGATAATGAATGAATGTTCATATGTTAAGGGGAAAATAACACAAAAAATCCATTACATATTTTTGCAAGTATTTCCATTTAATATGATTTTGAGAATACATAAAATCTATTTCCAATATGCCACGTATACATATACATGGGGTTCAAGTTCCTCTAGCTAGATGGCGGTGGATTTTACCCACAAAGTAAAGGTTTACACACAGGTTTACCCAAATGCCTTGCCAATAATAAATAATATATGGAAACATGGCCCCGTGGACAGCGAACGTCGCAAATTTTAAAATTTAAAAAAATGTGCAATGTGGGTCTAGCTATAGCATGTGCTTGCTTATCAACGCGTCCAACTGAGCGTTTTCTAGTGTAGGAGACACACACGTCAAGTCTTTCCAGGCAATGCACAATGGATACTACATGGTTTTACACGCTTGCAGTGTCGATTCCTGTCTATAGGCCCAAGGCAGTGACATTTGAGATTTATATGTTTATAAGGCAGTGACAAATTGTTGAAACAAAAGATAGCCTAGACGTTTTGTTTACGAATTTTATCTATCATTGATTATTTTAATATTTACTTATAGTACTGTATAAAAATAAAACGTAGTTTAACCAATATTACATTATTAAGTGCATGTAGTTACTAGGCGGGGCCCAACTTTCTGAGTTTTCGAA
Organism: Sweltsa coloradensis; assembly: GCA_024449915.1. NCBI lineage: Eukaryota > Metazoa > Arthropoda > Insecta > Plecoptera > Chloroperlidae > Sweltsa > Sweltsa coloradensis. The sequence continues at coordinate 71,552 of JAMZAV010001042.1, read as the reverse complement.
AGGTTTTAAAAAAAGCTGTGTAACAGTCTCATGAAAACAAGTTAATCATGAGGTTTTTGTTACAGCCAAGGGACCAGGCTTCCTTCGGGGCCAAGGGTGATCTTTTGTCTTCCGAAGAAATTTTATGCCACCCTTTGGCACCCAAATTTATGTTTTTTTAGAGTTAATGTCATTACAAGGAATGGATAGGCCTATATAGGCCTACCTATGTATTTTTGGATGAGAGAAAGCGAAGACTTCAATTACACTTAAAAGGTAGCCTACCGGTACCCCAAGACAAATTGATCATTTTTTTCCAGAATAGGCCTGGGCTAAATATGTAATCTTGATGAAAATTGGAGGACCTTTGAAAACTCTGAACTTAGATCTGACAAGTTTTTGGGTACAATTGAAGAAAATATAGGCCTATCTCATGAAAATCATACTTTTACAATTTTTTATATTTTTAATGCGATATTTTTGTGATATTTGGGCCGATTCTGACCAAACGAGTGGGGCTACAATGTTCATATTTTACATGGACAATACAGTAATGGTGATGTAGGGCCTAGTACCTAGTGACTTTTGAAAGAAAAAAAATGAAAAAGTTTTTTAAAAAAAAGGTTTTAATATAAGCCTTTTGGGCAAAACACGGGAAAACAGAAGTACCTTCGGACAACTTTTTTGTATTAACAAACCCAATTTTATTGTTATCCATTCATTAAAAAGACTTGAAAGTATGGATGAATAGGAAATAAGATGAGCTTTCTCATGGTATAAACATTTTTACTGTACGATATCAACTTTTCTCGTGACGGGGATCGCAACAAGCGGTAAAAGACGTACTTTTAATGGCCGCGTGTTTTTACAGTATGTTAGAAATGTTTAAAAACCCTCTGTGATTATTGCATGCAAAAAAAAAAACCCTTCTCATACAAAATAGCAACAAGATAGTACTTAATCAGATTCACAAGTCACTTCATGTGTATTTTTAAGTATGTTGCCTACTATGCAAGAAGTAGGCTGGTAAAAAGACGTACCAAGTATGGAAAACAGACTACCTTGTCTGAATTAAAACTGGATTTTATTCTAAATATCATAGATCATGCTTCTTTTTGTGGTTACAGTTAATCAAAATCTCCAAATATAATTTCTCTGTTCATTATTGGTCAGTACATCCAGATATTCTTTTTTGACAACTGTTTAGACATTACCGGTAGGCCTACTTTAGAAATTGGTAAATGTATGTGATTGCTGAATGAATACAACAGAACAAACTTTCTCATGAATACAAAATAGGTACAAGATAGAGGACTACCTCATATATTTTATTACTAATCACTTCATTTCATAGGAATTTATGAGGGTATTGTCAAATCTTAAAGAAATAGACGGTAACAGACGTACCTTGTAGGGATAAAAATTGCATTTTTTAATACATTTCCTTTGCTACCTGGTCAAACCATAACATAAATTTATTCTGCTCCATTACGTTGATCAGTTAACATCCCCAGATATGAAACATCAAACTTTGTACCATCATTCAGTAAAATTGAATTAAAGCAGTACAGCAATGATTCTGTTATATCCATCACGGGAGGGGGAGAATTTCTACAATGGTGTCAATATCCGTGTATGAAACTGGCTCCTCAACTGTAAATATGTAGGCCTACTATGATTATGGTATATGATTCTCAAGTAAATTGTAATTCACCTCAACTCTACTTCCAAATAAAACTGTAAAATTTTGGCTACCCAAAAAGTTGTGTAGGTACCACCCCTACAAGTTATTTATGATAATTTGACAGTTTCAAAGGCACAAATCTAATTATTGGTGCATCACTGATATTTCAATATCTACCAGGTGTTAAGATTCTTCTAGTGCAACTCTTTACCAACTTCACTTCAATTCCAGGGAATAATCTTTGATATAGGGATACCCTTTAATTTGAAAAATTGGAAATAATTAATAATGTAACCCTACACTGTAGGCCACCTAAAAAATGCTGATGGAAGCAATTTTTTACAAGAAAGCTTTTGACCTATCACTCCAGTGGTATATTTTCAAACTTTTAGGACAAAGAATTTAAACAATAATATCGGATATGAGAAAAAAACAGTGGTAACAGACGTACCATGGTACGTCTGTTACCGTTCAAAATACGTCTGTTACCACAAATTTTTCAACTAATCATAAAGTTAGACAATTGAAAAAATTACTTCAAATTCACATCCATAATCTAACTTATAAAACAAATTTTTGAAGTTATTGAACGTTGAGTCACTCAGAACAAGAACTTTAGGAACTTTTAGTAACAGACGTACCAATCCAATTTTCAAAAAGATACAGACCTGCCAAAATTTTTAAAAGAAAATGATGGGATATATATTATGCTGGTAATAAGTTTGTGCATATATGTAGAACCAAATTAGTAATGCATTTTGCAGCAATCTAATTTTCTTTAATCACTTTCCTTGGCTTTCAATTGCTATTTTAAAATGTAGAAAAAAAAATTAACAGAACATCATTGCCCCTTCTTGTGTCATATTATAAAATATATAAATGCCATTCCATTGAACTTTGGCGATTCTGAAAGAATAAGCTGTAAGCTTTAATTTGATGTATGACACATGTAGTAGCTTTAAATTTATATTTTGGCTATGAGGTTGATGAAATCATTTTTGCCCTTTACAGGTGTACACCTATGATTAACGAGGGTACCGTACCCGGTACCTAACTAAAGAAACTTTACAATAATCACCTATGCATAGGCCTACCGGTACAAAAAGCAAGTCTTTGGGCCTCGAGATATTTTACATTCTATTGTTAATTGGTACTACCATAGCAATTAATAGGGATGCACACAATCAATAATGGATAGGCCTAACCAAAATTTACTATCGATCATCGAAATATCAAATAATTGGTCAATAGCGGCATGAACCAAACTCTAAAGACGGAGATTATAGATCTCAGGTTGTGCCATGCACTGGCTGGGCTGATGGTGTCATACTCGAGATTTATGTTTGAAAATGAGCTGATCATTCAATAAGGGAAGCTAAACACAAATGACATCGAATACAGCGAGGCAGCAAATGGAACGCCATTGTATTGTTTTGACTTGGATACCTACACTTGCCACACTTGAGGTTCCACTTATAGGTCGGAACAGGCTTTGTTGGTGATATCGATATCAATAATATCTATTTGATAATGACATTACCATTTTGATAATCGATAATGAAATAAGTGTCTATGTGCATCCCTAGCAATTAATACTAGGTCTACTTTTTAAAATTATCCTAATTAAACAAATATAATTTTGCAATGGAACTTGAAAAATTAATGAGATCCCACGTAACGCATATAAAAAACTTAGTAGGCCTAGGCCTAATCATTGGACAGAAATAGTCTTATCAAAAAGCTCATCCATCAACGCGACTGGAAAAAGCGTTCACGATGCGGTCTAGTGTATGAGAAGGTAGGCCTATGAGAAGGTTGTCGGTATTTCATCAGAAAAAGATCAACAAAGACTACATTATTTTGCTCCGGTGATTAGCCTAATTAAAAACGGTATGACGTCATGCGTTCACAGCGAACGCACAACCAAAAGTTAAAACAATTTGAACCTTCATTCATGAAGTCGCGACGTTTGCTCGGTCGCCTCTTGAGGATCCCAGGCTTTTGATTGGTCGAGAAGCTATTCGCGCCTCATTCGCGTATGAAAACGAGGCTTTAAAAGTTTTTTTTTATGAGACAGGAAGGCCTTTTGATGGCTGGTTGGTGGCTTATGATATGTGAATCTACTACCTAGGCCCTAAATCATTTCCTTCTTGAACACACCAGTAAAATAGCCAAGAGAAGAGCTTGATGTTTCCTTTATGTGCTCTAAAAGGATATGTGCCACATCTTGGTGTAGGCCTAAACTTCTTTACAGTGGACATGTGGCATCTTTCTTGATCCTATTCTCTTAAGGTGTTCGTACACGCAATCATAACCAGTGGTGATGCGGAACAGTGCAACCGTAGTTATTTTGGGATAATGTTCAGACTGAATAATTTTTGTGAATTCAAATAGGTAGGCAGTAGGTTAGCTAGGCCAGTCACAAGCTTGGAATGGGAGCTTGGGAAATATTAAAACCCACAATAAAGTATGCTGGGGCAGTCTGGGATCCTTATAGGAAAGCAAAGAGCCGGTTTAGAGACGGTCCAAAGGAGCTCAGCCAGAAGGATTCTGCAAAAAATAAGAACAGAGTAGGGGCTAGATGTGAAAATGGAAGGGTAAGGCCTACAGTAAGGGGGTTTATGAGAGTGTGGCGGTAGTCGGTACCATAATGGTAAATGATGTGTTGGAGAAACTTGCGGACAGGAAGAAGGGGGACCGACTAGACAATATGTTCAGAATCGTGAGGGATGGAACAAACGCAATAGGAGTCTAAAAAGAGCCACATACGGTTACTCGGCTAGGCAAGATTATGAGCGGAAGTATGAGAGAAGAACCTGGAGGACAGATGTAGTGGTGTACAGTGGTCGATTGGAATGAACTCACTGAACGGATGGTGAGGGAAGTATCTTCATGGCTTCTAATCTTAAAGTCCCTGCCAATGGGGGACTGTAGCCTAGTTGAAAAAAGAGGGGAGAGAAGCAACAGCCTAGGCCTAGGCCCTAGGCCTATAAAGGTATGAAGAGAGGAAATGAAGAGGAATTAAAAATATGAGGGGTTTTTATGAAGGGGAAAGGGGACGAAATTTTTTATACCCATCCCCAAAACAAGAGATCAATAAGGGGTTTTCCAACCCCCCAAAAACAATAAACCCGAGCCCGAGTCGACAACAACAATCATGGGGGTCGTACAAAAAGGAAAGGGTCTAAGCCCTCGGCCATAAGCTTGATGGGCCTAGGCCTTGACAAATATTTTGGGAAGCATTTGTCTACCATGGCCTAGGCCTATGCCATTTTTAGGTTATGATCAATAGGACTAGGGCCCTAGGCCTAGCTTGTCCTACTCACCTGTAGTACGCATCTCTACCCAGAGGGCACCAATCTGCTGTTAACATTGCTGACATGGTAGCGAAAGAAAATAAATACAATTTTGATAAGCACAAGCTGGCTGTAAACAATGTGAATCACATCGGGCCCGGGAAAAAAGGCCCACCCCCCATCAAAAAAAAGGAAAGGAACGGCATTTCAGTGGGCCCGCCCCAAAAGGTTTGGGAGGGCATGGGCCCCCTGGGGCGGAGGCCTAGCTTTGGATTGCCCTAGTTTTTGACCCCAACCCAATGCCTGGAAATCTAGGGACGTGAAAAAAACTGGACATAATATGGTCCCGCAAACTAAAAATGCGGTAATTAATAATAACTAGATTTTATTATTTTATAAGAGGGTGCGCAATAAACGCACGAAACCGGGGCACGCCCCCTTTCACAAGAAGCCTGGGCCGGGGACTTCAACCCCCCTAGGAAATAAAAACTTTTCTCTCCGTCAAAAAGTATTAAATCGATTGCAAACATTCTTTAATTTTGAATATAAATATAATAAAAATATAAATGACAATTTTGGATAAAAACATATTTTTTTAAATTTCCCAAATATCTCGGATAAAAATTTCACATCCCCTGAAAATGTCCCTATTTAGTTTACAAACATTACGGGTTTTTTGTTTGGGATTAAAAATAAACCCCCATGTTTTTCTCAGCTCGCGGTACGTTTGAATCTTGACTCGACGAGAGCACGTCAAACGCGTGACAAGAGGGCTACCTTATGACAAAAGATAGAGATAATTTTACTGATATGTAATTACCTGATGTATCAATTAATAAACTGAACTGAACTGAATGCTGATTTTATTTTATTTATTTATGTATTTATTTAACGTCTATCCTTTTCATTTATAAAAACTGTTTTACAAACGAGGCCCAAACTAAATAAATCTAATTACATAAAATGCAGAAAAAACAATAAATTACATTTTCGAAAATTTTTGAAATAGTGCATTTACAACAAAAAATGCATTTAACACAAGAATTTTGGTAAAAAAATTGAATGATATTATTGCATTTAATGAGTAAATTTCAAATAAAAAAAGGGTGGAGAATGAAAAGAAAGAAAAAAAAAGGAAAAAAAAAGGGGAAAAAAAAAGGGGAAAAAAAACATTAAAAAAAAAAAAAGGGAAAAAAAAAAACTGATTTATGGGACAAATCCCACTCAAACGAATATGGGGTTTCCCAAAAATCGGGAAACAGAAAAATTTTTTTTTTTTTTTTTCGGGGGAGTAAAAATAAAACTTTCGCGATGATGGATTTGCATTGTAAAGTAGAAAAATTGGTTTGAAAAAAGATAGTTTAAAAAGGGCTCAAAAAAACAAAGCCACTCCCAAAAACTCGTTTAAAAAAACAATTCAAAAACAAAAAGTCTCAACAATAATTTTAAAATATGTTCGTCATGAATGGGTGCGACTTGCATTACAGTAGAAAGACTAAAGGTTACTTATTGTGTCGAACATATGCATAACTCGCCAGCTCGCCTTCTCCACTTTCAGAAATAATAACCGACGGGAGGCCCCCCGGTTTTCAAACCCCCGTCGGGGACCGGCAATCCGGGGGGAATAAAGGGTTTTTTTTCCCGGGGTTTTTCCCCCGTCGGTAATGCGAATGCAAGGGATTGAGTGGACATCCCCCCACAGTTGTCCTACCCGAAAACATCCCTAGTTGGGGACACCGAAAGGGGGCAGAAATTTCACCCGGACAGGATTCCCACAAAAAAATTTTTGTAAAAATTTTTATTTCAGAAGTTAATTTTTTTTGGGGGGCTGAATACAAAACCCTTACCAAAAGGTTTGGGTTTTTTTTTTTTTTGGTTTTTTTCATTTTTTTTATTTTTTTTTTTTTTTGAAATTTTTTTTTTTTTTTTTTGGAATTTTTTGTTTTTTTTTTTTTTTGTTTTTTTTGTTTTTTTTTTTTTTTTTTTTTTTCGGGCACAAAAAACATTTTTTTTAGTTAAAAAAATAAACCCTTCTTTTAACACCCAATTTTTGTATTTCAGTTTTTTTTTCAACCCAAAAATTTTTAAAAGAAATTTCCAAAAGCCTCCCAAAAAACCAGGGGAATCGAATAAACTGTGTATGGATGCCTCGACAGGGCTAAGGAGGACCGAAAAACTGTCTTCAATTTAAAACGATGGACGATTCTACGTAATTTTTGGAAATTCCTGAAATGTAATCAATGATAGTGGCTGTATTTTTATCCACGGGGGTCGCCAGTCGTATAGTATTGATGACGCTGCGCTCAATCCAATTCTTGCAAAGTATAGAAGAGTATTCTGCATTGCAATAGAGAGCAAACGTTTTTGTCTCATGGAGTTTTTTATTTATTGGGATTCTCCTTATAGTATTAGTATCGTGTCACCGATGTCGACGTTAAGAGAAAATTATATTTTGAAAATACGACTATAAACTTAATTGTAAAAAAAAGTGGTGAAAGGGGTACGTCTAAAAAAAAAACGGGAAAAAAGGGAAAAAGTGTCCTACAATTAATGGTAAAACTTTTTAGGGAATCGGAAAAGTTAAAAAAAAACTGTAAACACCCAAATTTCGATTTTTTTTGGGGGAACAAAACCCAAAAACGTTGCAGTAAAGCTTTTGAAAATTTCGGGAAAGGGTTCTATGAAACTTGAACCCAATGTAGAGGACAATAAAAAATGAAAAAAAATCATGAAAGAGCAATAAAATACGACACGGCTAAGTTTCGAGATTGCAAGGGTTCCCTGAAAATATAACCCACACATAAAAAAAACTTGTAAAAATACAGCCAAACCTTACACACTCAAAAGAAATGAGATCTAAAAAAGGGCCAAGCTCATCTACCCTTCCACATTTGCGCATTCTTTAAATTTATTTAAAAGTAGGGAACAGTGTCCCCTAAAACATCCTTGAAAAGCTTAGAAAATAGGGAATTTTTTCAACCCATTAATTTAAAATAAAAGTTCCCCCAAAATTTTTTTTTTATAATTAATTTTAACGTAATGGGGTATAGGGCATGCCAAAATTTTATCTTGCCAAAATTTTCAAGGAGTTGTTATGGGACACTGTACGTTGGGAAATTTAAAAATGCGCAAATGTGGGAAGGGGGATGAGCTTGGCCCTTTTTTTAGATCTTTAATTTTTTTTGAGGGGGTAAGGTTTGGCTGTATTTTACAAGTTTTTTTTATGTTTGGGGTTCCCTTACTTTTTCAAGTTTTCAAGTTCCATTGCAATCCCCGTCTGAGCCCGGGGGTAGAATTGGGTCAGAGCATGGCTCTGCTAATCGTTTTAAAAAGGGGATTCAAGAGAAAAAGTCCACCTTGCCCAAAAATAGCTAGTATGAAGGGTAGGATTTTCTCCCCGAAAAAAAGAGGCGAGCTCTTTTTGGGCCTTTTTTTTCCCCCCTTTTTTTTTTTTTTCTTTTTTTTTTCCCCCTTCCTTTTTTTTTTTTTTTTTTTTTTTTTTCCCCTTTTTTTTCTTGGCCCTTTTCTTTTTTTTCCCCCCCCTTTTTTTTTTTTTTTTTTAGGCCAACGGGGCGGGGCCTTTTCCCTTAAAATTTCCAGCAAAAATTAAAGAACATAGAAAAATTTTTTTAAAGTGGAAATTTCCTTCCTGGTTTACCAATTTAACAATTTGAAGGTTAAGTGGGTAGAAAGGGACGCTTTTTTAAAACCAAATTGGGGAAAAAATTTTTTAAAAAAAAATAAAATTTTTTCTTGTTGATTGTATTGCCCTGTAAAAAGGTAGTTAAAAAACCCCCTTTTTAAAAGGGGGCCTTTTTCCAAAAAAAATTTTTTTAAAACTTTTTTCCCCTTTAAAGGGAAAAATTTTTAAAATTTCATCACTATTCCCTTTAAGTCCATGTAAAAATATGAACGTTGTAGCCCCACCCGTTTGGTCAGAATCGCTGGGCAATTGAAACTGACGAATTAGATAGTAGTAGTAGTAGTAGTAGTAGTAGTTAGTAGTAGTAGTAGTAGTATTTAGTAGTATTTAGTAGTTATTTAGTAGTAGTGGGTAGTAGTAGTAGTAGTAGTAGTAGAAGTAGTAGTAGTAGTAGTAGTAGTAGTAGTAGTAGTAGTAGTATTTCGTAGTAGCCAGTAGTAGTAGCCAGTAGTAGTAGCCAGTAGTAACTAACGTCCTTAAAGTGATTTTGAGCATGTTTCAAGTCATATTTTCACCAAGAAGGAATGCTCGTACCCCAAACAAATTTGGCATGTGTTGTGGGGTTACCTATAAATCCTTCGATTTTGATAGTTTTAAAATTTCACACCACGTTTCATGATGGCTGGGTGACACCTCGAAATCACCCCAACTCAGCTTGCTGTATAAGGTGCCTGAGTGTGTAGCGCACCGCGGCTTGGCTGCGGCGCCCTAACGGGCACCTAGATCCAAATCGGAGTTTGCAAGATAGAACAGAGGAACAAATCAAACTATGTGTGTACAAAATTACTATTTCAAAAGGACTATTCACCCACTAAACTCAAAAAATATTTCATCCAGGCTAACTATATAGTCGTTATGAATATAAAGTAACATAAAAACTATTGGGTCCACTCTTCGAACAAGATCCCATCGGCCAAAATCTCCCATAAGAAATAACATGGGGACGATCTTTGTGCCCCATGACCTTGGGGGTTTTTAGTTCAAACAAATATTGGCCCTTATTGACGTACTCGACCACCTTTTCTGTAAAATATGATCTATGTTTTGTTCTTGTAATTTGGGCAAGTTGTTTGGTCAAAATATGATGATTACCTAGAAGGGATGTCCCGCATGTGGTTTCGGAATGCATATTTTTGCGTGTTTCATTTTATTTTTGTGCACAATTTCAAAAACAAATTGAAACATTACATTTAAAGGAGAGTAGGCCTAACATAGTAGAGTAGAGTAAGGACAGAATCTGAAAACGTGCCTGTCGCAAGGGTGAGTGAGATGAAGTCCTGTCCTATTTCTGAACGCGTAGTTATGAGATAGCGTGAAATGTTTCCGCTAATCGGACTTCAGTTTATTGTTGAAATTTGGGCAAAGTCAAAGGTTTATTTTTTAACAATATGAAGCTATGACTGATGATTTTTTGTTTAAAAGTTATGTTTTCGGATTATTTTCGTTCGTCGAGTTTGGATTAATTTCGTGAATCATGTACCGGCCGGTACCTATAAAGTTCTACTACAATAAGAATTTACTCTATGACCCCCCAAAGAACCACTTTGTGAAAAAAATTTGCTTCTCTCACAAAAAGGAATTTTCCGGCCGCTATAGTTGAATGAAAAATCCAAAAACTTTTTTGGACAGTGCAGTAGCAATGATAAAATAACTGTCATACATTATACATATTCCTCGTATCTGCTGAGCTACTCACAGCTGGAATGGATTATTCGTCTCAAATTTATTAATCCTGATTCAACTTCTACCGTTTACATCATTCGAAGATTTCATCATCTGAAGACAACTGGACTATTCTTTAGAAGACAACCAGCGGTTTAGCCGAGGTCGTTTAACCGGTTCCTACTCGAACCGCATGGTCAGGGGTAGAGTGGATGACCGCTCTGCCCTGAAACTCACGTATACGTATACCGCTGGTTAGAGCAGACGGAGGGTTCGAGAGCTAGTGTAACGGCTTCGTTCTCCTCGGCGTTGTTGGGGCAGTCCGGGTTAGTGGGGGAAAAATTATGCGTAAAACGTCACCGCCCTTTTCGGATGGGACTTTTAAGCCGTTGATCCCTTGGTACTCTTCGAAAAGGAATAGGCTACTTTTGCCGGTCCCGGGGTTTTTTCCCTCCTCCTTCTGTTCATACTTCATCCTCATATTCTATTACCACTCATCGTCTCGAATAGCCTTAGTGCATTAATATGAGAAGTTAAGCAATATCCAATCAATCCAATCAATCAAGCTTTAGAAGACGATCATCAAACGATGAGTATCATTTGAACTGCTGATTTCTTTTGTAAACTAAAGACATTCATCTTCAACAATTCGATTAATCAAATCAAATTTTGAGACTACCTAATTATTATAGTAAAACTGAGCTTACCTGGTTTAATCCTTTGTTTTGTCTGTATTGTATTGTTATGTTATAGCGTGGTTATAGCCTATTAAAACTGTTTCAAGAAATTCATCAAATCGTAAATTTTCGCAAATTTCAGGATCAAAAAGCTTTAAAAAATGTTAAATCACAGTTGCAAGATACAATTTTTTAAACGGTAATTTTGGTTTTATATTATGCTATGGATAGATTATTGTGGTAAAAATACATTAAAAACAGAAAACGGAAAATGAATGACACTACAAAGAAATAAAGAACGTAACGAGCGAAAGCGAAGATTCCATTCTACTACACTGGAGAAAAAAAAAATCCCGGAAAGTTTTTTCCCCTTTTTTTGTTTGTTTGTTTTTTGGGCTGTTTGTTAACACGATTCGGGGTAAACGTACTTTCCCAAATTTTTCGATGAAATTTTATGGAGGCCTTCGAAAAACTCTGAAACTGAAAATTTTCTGAAAATATCGCCCAGTTTTTGAAACGCAACGAAAATAATTTTTATAAAAAACCAATTTTACGATTTTTTTTTTTTTGATTTTTAAAAAAAAATTTTTCGGTTTTATAGCACCCACATGCTTTAATTTTCCCATTTTAAAAGATTTTTTTTAAAAAGAAATTAACTTTATGAATTAATATATTCGTGGAAATATGAGCGCAATCAAAAAAATTTTCCATGAAAATCGCAAAAATTTTACGATTTTTTTCATATTTTTTTTAAAATTTTTTCGATTTTTAAACCCACATGATTTTTTCAATTGTAATGATTTTTCACAGAAAATTTAATTTTTTTGAATTAATATTTTTCGTGTGAAATTTAGCGCAAACAAAAATTTTTTTCATAAAAATTTGCATTTTTACATTTTTTTTTTTTTTTTTTAGATTTTTTTTTTTTTTTAAAAAAAATATTTTTCATAAAACAAAAAATTGGGAAAAAAACCCTGGTTTTTTTTTATTTGTTTCGGGGGGGAAAAATTTTTAATTTTTTAAATTTTATAAATTCAAAATTTAAAAAAATAAAAAATCCGCCCCAACCGGGAATTTTGGTTTTATTCCCTTGGGGCATTTTAATTTTAATTGGAAAAAAACATTTTTCAGACCAATTCGTACCAAAAAGCGTGAAAAAATTTTGGAGCTTTTGTTTCATTTTCTTTACGGACAAGAAATCCCGACAAACCCGTGGGGACCCCCAAAGGGTAAAATCGTTTTTTTAAATACAAAAAATTCCAAAAATTTTTTTTTAACAAAAAAATTTTGACATTCTTTGGCCAAGGCGACAATTAAATTGCCCTTTTTTTTTGTGGGGTGGTAACAAAAAGGCCCTTTTATCGGGGGTTTTTTAAATTTTTTTTGGGGTGTAAAAAAAAGAGACCCAGAAACCAGTTTCTTTTTCGCCCCCCTTGATCTCGCCTCACACACGCCTAACCCAAAACCCCCAGCTCCCGAGATCTAGGTCGTTTACTTTGAAATCTGCCAATTTTTTTAAAAAACTCACAAACACATTACAATACACGGGGTTTTAACTTGATTTTACTTATAAAGACAAATTGAAAGGGGCGTCATGTCGCAAATAAACGTAAAAGGGTAAGTAGGCTCTGAATAAGTCAAACCTAACCTTAATGATTTTGTTATTTGACTAGGCGTAAGCTAGGGCTACCTAGACCTCGTGTTCGATCCTAGCCGCGTGTAGGATGAGCCTAGGCATAGGGTAGAGATCGGTACCAATGATTTAATTGATGCTAACAGTTGATTCTAAATCTTCATGGCAGATGAACACGATGTATAACCTCACTTTCGGTCGATTCAATTATTGGTTTTACTATTGAATTTATTAAAGTAAAGTTTTATTAGCCTTTATATTGCTACAAAATACAAATATGGGCTTAGGCTAGGCTAGGCCTAGCCTAGGCCTACATATTTATGAACTAGGCCTAGGCCTAGTATAGCCTGTAGGCCTATACCTAGCTAATGTAGGCCTAGGCGATAATAGGCGAATTAGTTGCTAGGGGTAGGCCTAGGCTAGCTAGTAGCCTGCCTACAGCAATATTTATAAAAAACGATTGCCCTCACCTCCAACCTAGACCAAGACCTGACTTACAACAGTAGGCTATAACACTGACAAACATGCTGAAATCACAGGTATAGAGCTAAAATAATTTAAATTAATAGTAGGCCCTACCGGTAGGCTTATTAGCCATTTATAGAGCACCTGATGGTGACTTTCATACTGAATAAAACTGGTAGGCTTATTTAAATGTGTATAATTCTTTATTTGAATTACTTTAGGGCCTACTTTCAAAACATAGCACACTCATTTCATACCCATTTCAACTCCATGCATTGTTAACACTACCAAAACATATCTAATAATAAAAACATGATGTGAGGCCACAGCCCTCACAATGCATAACAATATTATGCCTTCTAATCTCAAACATACTCCCCCCGTTGATTGGAGATCAAAATACAATGAAGTATTAGGCCTACATAAGACATTGAGTAGGAAAAGGAATTAAATGACGAATTGTTCTCTTCCTCACGTTGCGACCCAATCGTATGTTGACAACTCGAACTAGCCCATCAATCCCTGGGTAGATGCTCTCTACGACCCCCAGTTTCCATTGGAGAGGAAGTAGAATCTCGAACAAGGCACACCATTCCCGGTTGTAGGTTGTTGTGGGAAGTGGACCATTTCTGTCGTTGCTGGAGTCCGTTGAGGTAGGCCTAGTCCCTTGACCACATTTTCCACAACTGCTGGTGCATATGTTGGACTCCTTGCCAACGTGATAACTGGTTGATTGTCGACGTATTAAGTAAGTCTGGCTCAGGTAGGCTTATTAATAAAGCGCCTATGAGAAAATGACCTGGACTTAAAAACGTTGGATCATTAGGATCGTTTGACAAAACGGTAAGAGACGGGAATTCATACATGCTTCAATTTGAGAAAGTAGAGTAGCTAATTCTTCAAACGTCAGTATTGCCGTCCCTGCCACACGTTTCAAATGAAATTTCATGGACTTCACTGCAGCTTCCCAGAGACCACCAAAGAGTGGTGCACTGGGCGGAATGAAGTGCCACATAAATTGTTTTTTAGCAGCATATTTCTTGATCTGATCGCAGAACGATTCGGTAAAAACAGCCTACGCAACTCTTGAAGCTTACGATTTGAGCCCACAAAGTTCGTAGCATTTTCACTGTAAATGTGTAGACACTTGCCTCTTCTGGCTGTAAACCTTCTTAACGCTGATATAAAGGCTTCAGTTGTTAAATTACTCGCTAGTTCCAAGTGTACAGCTTTTACTGCAAAGCATACAAATATTGCAACATAGCATTTAATTGTAGTTTTGCTGCGTACTGATCCAGTCTTTATTGAAAAAGGACCAGCATAATCTACTCCTGTGTTCACAAAAGGACGAGATGGTTGAACACGGGCTTTTGGGAATTGACCCATCAATTGTTTTGATGTTGATACCTTCAGTTTGAAACAAGGTAGACATTTGTGAATGCAATTCTTGATAACTTGTTTTACTCTTGGGATCCAATAATGCTGGCGCAATGATGCAGATAACAATTGCGGATCAGTATGAAGTAGCTTGAGATGTTCAGAATTGATTATCAATTTAGTAAGATCATGATTTGGTGGCAGAATAAGTGGATGCTTGTTATCGTATGGAAGTTCTGAATTATTTAGTCTCCCACCGACTCGCAGGAACTTTTCATGTCTAAAAATGGATGAAGATTTAACAGTAAGCTTTTCTTTGAAACTTGAGCATTGTCTTGAAGCTCTTGAATTTCACGAAGGTAAACATCTTTTTGCACACTTTTAATGCAAATTTTGAGAGCAGATTGGCAGCTCCTCAGCAGATAGCACACCTGATTTTCTTGACATCGAATTCTTACAATTGAAGTTGAATCGCAAACAATACGCAACTACATGTGTCAGTTTCGAGAGTGACGAGTATTTGGAAATAATCTCGGTTGTTACAGTAGGATTAGTAACTAACATGGTGTTGACAATTCTACATTTTTCGGATATGGAATTGTCAGCACTATTCAATGATGGGACGGATGAGGGCCACGATAGAGTAGGTTGCTGTAGCCAGTCAGGTCCGTGCCACCATATATCAAGTTGTTTATGTATTTTAGGATCGGTTCCTCTTGAAATAAGGTCTGCTGGATTGTGTTTTGAAATTACATGTTTCCAATCCTTAACTAGTATGTATTCTTGAATTTTGGATACTCTGTTCGCAACAAATGTTTCCCATCGATTTGAAGACGAGGATAACCATGAGAGAACAATGGTTGAATCCGTCCAAAGATGTGTGCTTTCAATCTTAAGGTTCAAGATTGGTAGTGTTTTTTGTACCAGTTGCGCTAGTAACAATGCGCCACAAAGTTCTAAACGGGGCAGAGTTACCTTTTTTACAGGTGCTACTCTTGATTTTTGAGCACAGTAGATGAATACTAAACTTCATTTTGAACATTGACCGACCTGAGGTATAAATACGAGCCATACGCTCATTCTGATGCATCTGAGAAACCATGAATCTGTATGTCTATGATTGGTGCTTTGCATAGAACTAATCGGTCAATTTCAATGTTGTTGACAAAAGGAAGTTGTTGGTGAAGCTTGTTCCATTCTATCAATAAATCTTGTGGTAGTCGATCATCCCAGCCTAGTTTATGAAGCCATAACTTCTGCAGAAATATCTTACGTAAAATCACTATTGGGCTGACTAGACCTAATGGATCAAATATCGACGGAATGATTGATGAAATCTTCCGTTTTGTAACATTCATGGCAGATACTTGATCGTGCGAATATGAAGAGATTTTGTTTTGTACGAGAAACTTATCTGACTTCGGATTCCACAATAAACCAAGTGTTTTAACACTATCTGTGCGATCAAATTGAAGAGGTAACTGGGTTTCTCTGTAGCCTACTCTGTAGGTATTGCTTCAAGTACCGGTAACTCTAGACAGTTTGAACACCATTTTCTGAGTGGGAATCCTCCACTATTTAATAGCATGGTCAGGTCATCTTGAATTTGAAGAGCATTCTGGATATTGTCACAGCCACTGAGCAAGTCATCAACGTAAAAGTCTCGTCCTAGCACTTCTGTAGCACGAGGATAGCTGCTAGCTTCTTCTTCGGCAAGTTGTTGTAAGCATCGTGTTGCCAAGAAGGAGCTGAAGCGTGTGCCGTAGGTGACTGTTGTAAGCTCGTAACATTTGACAGATTCTTCAGGCGATGTTCTCCAGAGAATTCTTTGATATCGAGTGTCCCGTGGATCTACGTTGACTTGACTATACATTTTAGCAATGTCAGCTGTAAATGCAATTTGATGTGTTCTAAATCGTACCACGATTGACCACAAGTCTTGTTGAATAGTAGGACCCACCATCAGGATATCATTTAAGGATTTACCGTTCGTGGTTTTGGCTGAAGCGTCAAAAACAACTCGTGTCTTGGTTGTGGTGCTGGAAGCCTTAAACACAGCATGATGAGGCAGATAGTATACATTGTCAGAATGTACACCTGAATTTGTCTGCACTTGTACCATATGGCCTAGCTTTTCGTATTCTTCAAGAAACTTGTTGTATTCCAATCGTAGTTCTGGTTGTTTGTGCAGCCGACCTTCCAAATGTTTAAATCTGTAGCTTGCCTGATCGAATGAGTTACCAAGAGTTTCATGATCTGCCTGAAATGGAAGTCTTACCACAAATCTTCCTTTACAATTCCTTGTCACAGTTTCTTGGAAATGTCGCTCACATTTTTGTTCTTCGTCGGTTCTTGGCTTTGAGTGGACTTCCTCAAGTTCCCAGAAATGTTGCAGTTGTCGATCTAGACTGTCATCTGTTTGCAAGAAGTGTGCTGTAACAGATGCGTCCTGCCAGTATCCAACCTAACTCTGTATCCTGTAGAATAGGATCATTCTTCTCTAATCTTGACTTTCGTCCAGACCTTAGAAGCTGGAAAAAGAGTTCTGCTCCGATCAACAGATCAATCCTTCCAGGCTGGAAGAATGTTGGTCAGCTAAATCGATGTCAGGTATATTCCACTGTTCATGTAACTAAACATGACAAGTTAGCATTGAAGTTGCCTACTTTAGATTGCAGTTGGCATTCAACCATATGCTTTGATTATGAGGCTACATTATTGATAGGTAGGCCTAGAATAAAATATTTGTCACTCCCATTCTCCAGACGTTTCGTTGTGGCGTTTATTGAGGAATTTCTCTGTTGTGTCTCTGCTTTTTCGTCTGTTTAAAAATGTAAACAAATTCTGTGCTTATTTACATTTCATATGTTACGCTGAAGTCTAGTTTATAAGTAACTTTTACAATGTTTTATAATATAATTAGCCTACATTCAGAGGCAGGTATTGATAGTGAAAATTAAAGGCAAATGTCAAAGCTCAAAAGCAGTGAATTTTTTCTAGGGTAGGCCTACCTCTCACTTTATATAGATCAGTTTTTTTCTCTTATTTTAACAGTTCACTGCATTAAGAATGGGTAGCAAAGGGGACGTTCTACTATTTTTATTTTTAATTAATTTTTATTTTTTAAAATTAATTTTAAAATGGTAGGGAAATTTTGTCAGTTTTGGGATTATCTTGGAATATTTTTTTCTTTTTACAGGAATATATTTATTACCTACCGCTATGTGCATTATTCAGTGCTTTTTGGGGAATATAACTCTGGTCCCTAATTGTTACTCTTTTCTGCATTACACCTGCCTAAGCTTGCTGCTCCCTGTTTTTGGGTGCCCTACACTTAGAATAGGGTACTACTCTATTATACATTTGTTACTTTAAATGAGTTTTATACTTGATCTGAAACTTAAGTTATTACGTTTATTTTTCAGGCAGTGCTTGGTGCGCAACTTGTCATCACTCTTGTTATGGTCAGCATTATACAAAAATTAGGACCACATTATTCACTGGCACGGTGGCTCTTATGTTCGACTGGGTAAGTATTTCCCATATTCAGCTTTCAGTTGTGTGTAGGCACACTTGTCCACTGTGTTTAACGTAATTCATTATTGTTTAGATTGACACGCTACCTTTATCCTACGGATGATGAACTGAGGTCTCTAGCGGGAGTTCCTAAAGACAAAGCAAAGGGAAAGAAAAGTGGGAAACATGTGGAAAATGGAAAGACAGGTGACACGTTCCATATTCCGAGAAATTTAGACCTTCATGTAAGTCTCAAATTTATTAATAAAACCTACTTGTTGGCTATTATATATAGACATTCTGTAGGCAGGCCTACATATTATTGTCATAATAGAGTTAGACCATTCCTAGTACACTTGCACACATGCGAGTATTGACACGTCCATCATTTACGGTCACATCTAACTTAAGTCTAGTTTGGGTCGGCATGGAAGATAGCTCTTTTCATATGCCCTGCATCAGTAGTACCCCCTCATTGCATCATGTTCTAATGACTGGGCTAGTCTCTCCCTTCATTTCCTCACACTATCCTGGCATTGTTGGTGTGGTCTGCCCCTTGCTTCAAACTTCCAATGCCATAATTATTTGATAAAAAATATTGTTTTAATATTTAATACAATTCAGAAGTTAAAAAATCCATCCCAATCGGGCTTCAAACCCAAGTCTCCCACATTCCAGGTAGGCGCCTTAGCCAACTAGGCCACCGAGACAGTAAGTAGTTACGTTATAGATCTGAATGGATGGAAGGATGGAACAGTACTGCAACAAATATCTGTTGCCTTTGAACTGACCAAACAAACTTTATTTATAATGTCATTACCTTACGCAGGTATGAGCGAGGGTTTATTTCTCGATTTGGTTAGTCAGGAAACACTCCCCTAGGTGGAATTATTAATATTTAATTCAATTCAGAAGTTAGAAAATATTTTAAGTTAACACTATTTACTATAGGCCTAGTTCAAAATTCATGAAGATATTCATTTTTCTACTCTGCAATTCTTTTGACAAGCCCAAATCACTATATAGGCCTAGGCGTAATCTTCTCTTGCCAACTTGTATCAACAAACTCAATAGTAATCCTTGCTCGTAGGTTCTACTGGTTTTACTAATAATATCCTCATTCCATAATTAATATTATCCAATCAAACTTTTAGTTCTTCTTCTTAAAAACTATAAGAACTGCTACAACAACAAAAAGCTTTCATTAGGTGTTATCTTCCTGTGTATCAGCTGCACAGTATGTCAGTACGAGTTTAATTGTGGCAAAGTACCTACAGGTATACACTGAGTATTGAGTTACATAGCCTGGCTATATGGCAACCTTTCATTTCTGTTCATTTATCTATTCCATACGAGGTCCAAATGCATTGAAACTTACTAAGAGGATATCGAACATGTGTTTTAGCCACATTCCTGATTGCTCGGCTGCAGGGCCGTGTTTAGGTAGTGAGCCGCCGCTCGCTAGGCAATTAAATTTTGCCCCCCCCCCCCCAAACTTACTACTTAACAATAAAGTTTAGGTAACGGTTTTCACTTTTAATTTTCTTTAAGAGACCTATAACTGGACAAGTCGCACCTTCTCTGCAACAAAGTTGTCTGTCTCAGGAGCTGCAGCAGCTAGCACCACAGTAAAAAACACAAGATTCTTACTTTACGAACCCTTAGCAAAACAAGTACGAAATCGGGATAAAAAGACCAATGTTATAGCTGTGTGAAGGACTGATATTGACAGAGGCAAAATGTTTGCAAATTTTCAACTTTTAAAAGCTCCAAAACACATTTTAAAATCTAAAATTCCTTCACTATACTATACTACAGAGGATGCACTACACTTACTGCTTACTTTACTTATACTGCAGAGAAAATTCTTACCATTTTCATGCAAATAGTATTCATTTTTTCAATTGTTTTTTTAAAATTGTCGAAAGTACAAGGCCTACATAGTCCTAAGTACCTCTGGCGAAATGCCGCCCCCCTAAACTTGCCGCCCTAGGCAGCTGCCTAGGCTTAAATACGGCACTGCTCGGCTGACTGACACCACAGGTGTTCGAAATTTTGAACAGTTGTCAACGAAAATGGACATTTAGGGCTCTACAGTTACACTTTTCTAAAAATGGTTTCAAACAATTTTATAGCAATAAATTGATTTTCACGATTTTTGGTTTTATTAAATAGTACAAATTTGACTATTTGTGAATTTTTTGTGGCTGATTGAGACATAATTTTAGAAATCTGCTACCGTAGGGCTGTCCATGTATGCTTTGTTGACAACTTTGCAATAGGCCTACTTCGGATGCTTCTTAGCCGAGCGAATAACTATTTTAGCCAACTGCAAATGTGTCCTGGATTTCCTCTAACACCCAATTGCTTGCTATTTCCTTTTCCCCATATCTTGTTACATAGTTTTCATACCACAACTCACTACCAAACTTCTCACGTAATTAAAAGTATCTGCATGCTTAAAAATTTGGCCATCTTGGTAGGATTCTGGCATTTTTTACTCTTTAGTGTGTGGCATTTTTTTATTTATTTAAACATATAGGCCTAATTGAATGAATTTTATGCAGTGTCACTCTTGTTAAGCTACCAAATATAGGCGCTCCACGCTAAGAAAGGAGTTGCGCGCGCTTTTAACTGGTGAATTGTAGCCATTCAGCAGGCTCCAATTTAAAATAACGATCGCTGATTGGCCCGTCGAAAGCGCGCGCATCTCCTTTCTTAGCGTGGAGCGCCTATACCAGACCGTTCTCTGCTACCATCAAATGCTATAAGCCTAATACAGTACCGTAGTCGCCATTTAATTCAAATTGCAAGAGACCATAAAACCATATTTAAAAACAAAAGAAAAAAAGAGATAATATTTAAGAGTATTTATGAGACAGCCTTTGCAATGCCGTGCAGAGACTCAGTCAGAAGTTGTTTTTTTCGTATTAGATTTTATGTTGATAGGCCGTTGAAAAAAATCAACAACAAATACAACAACTTCGATTGATCGATGTTATAACATCAAAATTATTTTGAAAAAAGTAATTGGAACCAAAGAAAAAAAACACAAACTTTAACATTTTGAATGCGTATTGCAGACAGGACAATTGAACCATGGTTGGAATGGAATGTTCTAGCATCATTCATGTCAAACCTAACGACTTGGCATTATTTTGTATTTTTTTTTATAAAAAGTCATGAAATTTTTATCTTCCGTTACTCACAGATATTTGATCCGGCAGTGAATACTACTACGGTAGCGCTTTGCTGATGTAGCGCGGCCAGAAACTGAACTGCTTGCACGGGAGGTATAGCCTAGGCGCCAGCCGAGCACTGGGGATGTTTGATGGTTGTCTGTTGCTCAGAGAAGCATATTGTTAGGTTGCAGGGAGATTTCGCATTTTGTTAGACGCTATGATCGAGAAAATCAATTCTAATCCAAACGCCACAGATTGCTTCGAATTATTTTGTGTTTCAGTACTTATAGCAGAAGAGATCCAGAATAAACAAATTGCAAAAATAATCGTTCTTTTTGCAGCGGATTGAACAACATACTATTTAACATACTCACAATCTAGAAAAATCTTAAGTGTCCATACTTATCTGTTTTGCATTTTATATAATGATTCAAAATTAATAAAATATAGGCCTAAACAAATAGTTATATTTGTTATGGACTAACATTTCCACAAATTAACTAGTCACTTGAGCCAAATTTACACAACTGTAAACCATTATTGGTTACTTGTAGCACATTGCCAACATACGTTTTGCGAACTACTGAATACGCCGGCTCAGTCCCGTTGCCTGCTCTCTACGGGTGGGCTGCCGCACGAGGGGAAATACCAGCCCTAAAAACGTGCGTCAACGTCGGTGCACTAGGGCCTCTCCAGAGGTACTATAATATTGAACCTTCCTGTTACTTCCCTGCTTAATCAACAAATGACAAGTATTTCAAAAGAAACTTTAGTAGAACTGGTGAATGATATTTAATAATCAATTGAACTTAACACTGATCTTAGGTGGGAAATTAAGTTTTTTTTTATGTTGCAATATTTCGAAAAGTTTCACTTTTCTTCGACAGGCAGACATTATTTACAAAAAATACAAACATCTGAACAAACAATAAACAACAACAAATAATGTCTGCCTGTTGAAGAAAAGTGAAACTTTTCGAAATATGGCAACATAATAAAAAACCTAATTTCCCACCTAAGATCAGTGTTAAGTTCAATTAATTATTAATTAAATGACAAGTACACGTATCTAATTATCTGTGGGTTTTCAGCTAGAAACATCAAAAGTAACATCCCTTGATGTGATTCACTTGCGGTTTTACACCGAATACCAATGGCTCGTGGATTTTGCTCTATATTCAGCTCTAGTCTACACTTTGACTGAGGTAAGAAAACACTCTTAACTACCATACTAAACCTAACCCTAATACTACATTGGTTTGATTCCTATGTAACAAAAACAAAATGTTTCACTTAAGAAGTTAATGGTCATTAGAGCACCATGAAATTAGCTTTCACTTTTTCTTCTGTAGTTTGTTGTGTGTGTGTAATTTTCCCAAAATAAGCCTGACCCAATTATGGTAGCGTTAATTCATGAATTATGATAAGTGCATTAGTTTTGATGAACTTAAAAAATCACCTCAATTTGCTGTAGGCCTAAAACACTAGCCAAAATGCATGTAATTATTAAAATTTTCATTTTTGATTATTGTTACATAAAATTTGCCCAAATGGCTAATTTTAACCACAAATAAGCAAAAATAAAACATAAGATGTTCCGCAAATAAATTAAACCTCGTTTGGCAATATTTATGATAGGCCTAGTTACAACTAATTTAAGGGGTCTCTAATCATTATTTGTTGCCCATGGTAGATTATTAAATAATATTTCTTTAATGCCCCTGAGAAATAGTAAGGGCTTCCAGTTTCTTCCTGTACATTTCCTGTTTTCATGCCTGCAAATAGGTCTACAGTAGGGCTATGTCAATCTCACTATTACTTACTTTTAGTGACGGAGGCAGGCCAAAACTAAGGTGACCTGCGCATCAGTTTAACTGGTACAGGAACGTATTCCGAGCATTGCATCCAAACTCTAGGATTGCAATTAGTTCTTTCAAGTGCAAGGGCTATTCTCCAATTATGTATACAGTCCACTTTGTGTTTACTGTTCATGCCAAGCTTACTTGGAGCCTTGCATATACATGGTCGTATATTGCCGTCACTGTTATACTACAACTAGTAGTATTTTTGGGTGTTTTTAATTTACAATTCATTACAAAGCCAAAGAACATACAAAGTAGGCTATACATACCTGTATATCAGCATATGGCATACAAAGATAAATTATAAGCATCAAGTTGGAAATAATATAACAAATTGAAATAATACAAGTTACAATTTTTCAATGTTAACAATTATTTTTCTTTTCCTATGCCGAAAGCAATGCCGAAAGCTTGATTTTTCAATCATTTTTCTTCCTGGCTATCCAGTAAATATGTGCTTCCTTCTCTGGCCCGCTCAGGTCATTTGGCAGGGCGTCAATGTCAGATTTAATAATTATAATAATATTATATTATAGATAATTATTATTTTTAATAATTTTGTGAATCAAGTGAAGGAAAAATAGAGTTTAAAAAAAAGTGTGAAATAAAATTGTAATATGATCATCAAGTAATCGTTTAAACGTTACGTTTAGAGTTTTATATAAACATGTAAACATAGTAAAAATAAATAAAAAACAAAATGTTATTTTGTTATCACTTTCGGAACCTGCACAGGCTATCAAATTAGGTAGATAATTTTCTTAAAGTGCTTAATCAAGCAATTATCATAAGAAGTAAGATTAAAGTCGCGTTTACATCCAATTAGCGTCTGTCAATTAACGTACGCTGTGAGTTGAGCTGAGTGTAATCTTATGGAGCCGTCTACATTCAATTAATGTTCGGTACGCAAAGCCAAGTGATCGCAAAAGTTCATGCGATTGCAACTTTTCGTTAATTTGATAAATTCCACTGCCTGAAATATTCTTCCACCGCTTTGCAAAAATAACTATTTTTGAATTGAATTGTATTGTTGTTGTTTAAATATCATTGTTGCTGCTAATAAACATCACCTAATTTTGAGGTAGGACTAGACCCTATCTTATTGTTTTTAGTTTTCGTCAAGTTTGGAGTATCTAGGGCCTTTTATTTAATTATGGACGACAGACTTCTAATTACACTCGTACACCCCAATGAATGTTTATACGACAAGGCGTTTTTCATAACCTAAAATGTTTTGAATGGCGGCAAGATTTTTCCCACGTAAACAAGGACGAATCACGGACGGTTGTGATTGGTTGAAGCTTGATTGTAGAAAGTGGATGTAAACAGCAACCAAATTTGTGTAATTTGCGTGCGTTAATTGACGGGCGCTAATTGGATGTAAACGCGCCTTTATTTAGGAGAAGAGATTCAATTTCAATTTAAAGAGTGCAAGTGAAGAGTATTTAATTGATGTTGGTGATGATTGATTACTTTGGTCAATGTACTATTTGTGGATTATTTAGGCCTACACATGGTGGTCAGGGGGATATTCCAATTCAATCCTACACCGAATTTCAATGATGCATTCAATAAAAATGGCAATCAAGATACGAAACCAATCTCGAATTGTGATTTGACTGACATGAGCCAGACTTGACTAGTTCAACCAAAAATTACAAAACACAATAGGCCTAGTGGATTTTGACCCTAACTTGTCAAGATGTTAAGAGAAAATCAGTTGTTCACTTTTCCCTCTCACATTCCTCACAGTTTTACAATCACCTGGGAATCTCAGAAATATTTTTAGTATTAAATCATATTAGTAGATAAATAAAAACACCCAAGCTATTTTTTCCAACATTTTTAATTCAAGTTTTCACTACGCTCATCAAATACCAAGCTTAAATCGCAATCGGTAAATAATACTGCACACTCAATTCCATCCCAGTGTGATACCAACTTTATTGGAGATTAAGAGACTTTTTTTAGTTCTGGCTCAAACAGCATAACATAATGTTTCAAATTGATAAGTATACTCTTCAAAGCTAATAGTACGTGTGCTTGGAAAACATATTGTGTGAATTGGAATAATTGACACTAGCACATCCATAGTTTGTAATATACATTTGTATTGTTTTTTAGGAGTTAATGTTTTTGTTAAGTGCTTATTTTCTTTTGCAGATTTATCACTCAGTTGTTCCAAATTCCGAAGAAGTCAACTTGAGTATGCTTTGGTGTATGCTTGTTGTGGGCTTTGCCATGTATCCTTTCAAATAACTAAGACTGTGCAAACATCATATGTTTGTTCAGACCTCAAACCGAACAATTTTTGAATTGCAACTTGCATTATTCATTGTTGAAAACTGTTAGTTAAGTGCAGTATCTTGTTTTAGGTCTTATTAACACGTTGTGTGCGGCAGCAAATTACTCCTTGGTCCAGCTGTATAGCGTGTGAAAGGCGTAGAGTGCTTCAATTACGTACATGCGCTTTTAATACATCCGGTACCTACCTAAATGTTTCTCAAATGTAAAATATGTACGTGCCAACTCATAGGGTTACCATAAGTGTCTCAGCAAAAAGAGGACATTTCGTTCACAGACATTCGCGGACTACAAGGGGTCTGGGGCGGAGCCCCAGCCGCCGGAGGCGAAATTTTTTTTCGTCATTTTTACCGTCAGGATAGCGTTTAGAGCGATCTAAACAAGGGTCAAGGAAGGACAGTGGTGCCGACGCCTTTTAAATTGTGGGGTTATTTTTTAAATGAACACTACATTTTATGACAAAACTAAGACAAGTCGCCTAGGCCTACAAACACTTCCTTACGTACGCCGTACGACACGACGACACAAGGCACGAAACGTACGGAAATGGTAACTAAATCACGTGATAGTACACTGCTTGCTGCACAGCCTGGCGTGTTGTGACACGCTCGGACATGATCGGCTGCTCGTATTCGGCGATTTACGGTCGGTGGATGGTAAGTGAGGGGGCGGAAGGGTGCGCATGCGCCTCTGCATGGAATTGGGTGAAATAACCGGACATTTTGCATTATTTTGAAAAATTCGCCCGGACGCCCAGACAGACATAAAAAAGAGGACATGTCCGGCTTTAACCGGACGTATGGTAACCCTACCAACTCAACTGCCATTGCTCTAGTTGGACATAGGTCAGTAGGGTTCTGTACAGCACATGCGGTACATGTCACAGACATGATGTGAGGCCTGCGTCAGATAGCCAACCTCGCCACATTTCATTAGATTTATTGTTGGATATGGCCATTGTGCTTTAAGTGTCATATTTATGTTTATGAGCTTGCAAGCATACGGAGGCAAGGAACTTGTCCTCATGACTATGTACACTACATGACATGTACGTATTAATTATCTGTATATATATATATAATAATTGACACCATGCATGAAGTGAATAATGTAGGCCTACCTTCACAATTCTTTTCAATTTAAGAGTAAGACGTAGGCCAGCACATGTAAGGTACAATCTTATCAGAAGAGAAAGTTTACATGTTGTGTAAATGCACTTTCAAATTATACTATCTTAGACTCTAGGTCAAGTTTAGGGAGGGGGGGGGGGGATGGGAAGTTGTTAGTTTGTTAACCAGCTAACGCTTTGATAATGAATGATACTACGCGTTTTGTTAACTCAAGTCTGTTAGTCTAGTTGTTGATTTTAATGTTGAGACCTATTTGATACTTTTAGGGTTAATAGATGCTTATGAGCTATGAGTATGTACACTGCTCATTTTCATCTATGCAGCAATAACTACATAGTAAACTGTTTATTGTAGTGTACATAACTGCAGGCCTACAGGTCACGTCATACTGGTACACACAACTTAGATCTAGACTGTTACTTTATGTCAAATGCATTTTGGATTTTAATTTTCTTGTATACCTATATAATCTATACACTTTATATATTAAAGGTTTTTTCAAGCTCTATCTAAGATTATGAGGAAACAGTCTAATGTAGGGGCATTATTGATCATCAGCTGTTTGGTAAGATGGATGGAGTAAGCAGTATAATCACTGTGCACATGTGTGACTAACATTGCTTTTACCTAATCTTGATACAGACAGTCGAAATCTTCCCACCAGCCTTTGGCCTCTTCCACACACACACTTCATAAATACTTGATTACAAATAAATAATTAATAACTAGAGGTTGATGTTTTTTGGTTTAAATCAAGATAAATTATAATGAATTATATTTTGAAACGAAAGTTCCAAACATAAGTTTGCTTGAGCTATTTGAGACACTCGTGGTTTCTTGGAAACATGTTTTTATGATAACAATTTTTTTAATTTAATTTTTTGGTCTCATCTCCCTAAAAAATTGTTTATAGAATGGTCTTCTGAATATTAAGGATTGACGAGCGTTTGGATTGGGTTTGAAGTGCGGTTCGGTTTGAGTTCGAATTTTTTTTTTTGATTTTAATTTATTAGATATGAGTTTCCTGGAGTCTTTTATTTTCCGTTAAATTAGCATTTCTGCCGCAAACGCCATAAAACCAACTTTTACAAGTTACTTTTTATGTAACTTAACTTTCCAGTTACTTTATTTTTGGACTAACTTTAACTAATTAAATTTAAAGTCAACTAACTTAACTTTTAAAAAGATACTATTTTTTGGTAACTTCCCCAACTCTGATTATTGGCGTACCGACAGTTTTTAATTTAAATCCGCTATATTTTGTTTTGTAATTTGGACAAGTGGTTCGGTCAAAATATGCTGATTACCAAGAAAGGGTTTGATTTTTGAAGGTATATTTTTTCATGTTTGAGTGTATATTTGTGCACAGTTTCAAGACACTGTTATAAAGGGCCATTTTAGATTGGTACGATGCTCTAGCATTTAAGCGGAACAAAAAATCAGCAAGTTAAAGCCAATTTAAGAAATTCACCAAAACACCAATTTTCTACAGTTGCAGGGTCAAAAAACTGAAAAAAATAGTGTAAAATCACGGTTACAAGATATAAGTTTTTAAATGTTTATTGAGTGTAGTATTATGCTATATATTATTTTGTGGTAAACAATCTTTTGGGGTAATAGCCCCTTTAAGTACAATTATAGAAGTTGAACAATGCAACAAAGATAGTAAATTATATTAGATTAGATTATTTTCTTTTATCAGATTAAAACAAATTGTCCCTGTTTTTTTTTTACTGCAGGAGTGCTTGCAGTGAAGTATCTGTGAGTTAAGAGCAATGGTTAGTTCATTGCACAATATTTTATTTTTCGTAAAAATGTTGTGTAAAATATTTTTCCATAGACACCACAATTGGGATTTTTTGAAATGAAAATTGACCACATTTTTTTTTTCTAAATCTCAACGAGCTCGGGTATGAATGAAGCTACTGTATTTACAACAGATTATCGAAGAAGAACGAACAAATTTGATTGTGCATTGAAATGCTTGGTAGAGGTGCCAAGTACAAAAATATGATCCATTTAAAATATGCTTGCCCTGCCCCTTGACCACAAGGGTCATGAAAATCATTTTGTATCATCCTTGTTAAAGGGCAATGTAAAACTTTTTTTACATGCCAGTAATTGGAGGTTCTATCCTGTTTTTATCGTTAGGTGTGACACGCACAGATGGACAGACAGAAAACTGAGCCATTTATATTCAGATTGTAATTGACGTTCTATGTGCGTTTGTCTTGCTCTGAGTCTATCTATGTTGATTTTTTTCCAAAGTAGTATTAAAATTTTTTGTGTGGTAAGTTGCAATTAAAAAAATTCAAGCATACAATATGTATTAAATACGCCTAGATTGGTATGACAAATTGAAAATTTAGTAATGCCACACCACACTCCAATTGGATGATATCACCCTCACCACATATTGCCACCAAGTGCTGACTAGGTTGTCTTGTCTTGTTGTTTTTCCTTAACTTTGGCGCTAGGAAGCTGCTTCTGTCACTAACGTTGCAGTACTTCCGTGGGGAAGAATCCACCGGTGAGCGCTCGACGGTTATCGTCACCGCGTTTGCTTACCTAGTAGTGGCTATGATGATCCTGATTGTAGACGAGGGGAAGCTAGAGTTGGGTCTAAACAAAGCTTACACCAGTTTTAACCAGAGCGCAGCGGAATTCTTGGATGTGCAGGGACTTAATTCAAAGTAAGTAACTTGGGTACTGTCGCCACTGGTGCTCATTGTAGAGCACCGACATATTATTTAATCTCTGTGCAGCGCACCGGGATGTTATTTTTCCCCACTATAACCCCACATGAGTACCATAGTGTAGCATTCGGTTGATTTGTAAAAATGTATGTTTTAAAAATACACTGAACATGCCAAAAGTTTGGTCAAAAATGCTTTTTTGTAAATATCCACATTAAAGCGCATTTAAAGGTACTGAAAATTGAATAGCATAGGAGCATAGAATATCTAGCTTTGCTCTACAATCTAGAGCTTACTAGATACTTCTGACTCCAACTGTTAAGCTGTGAGCGATGCTTTGTGCTCTAATCTGGTCGGGAAGTGCCCTATTCAATCTTTATCATTGTAAATTCAATTCTATGTTGTAACACACTGTAGTACTATTTACAAAAAAAAAATGTTTGAGTATGGAAAAATTCCTTACATATCTTCTTGTGGATGAAAAGAAAAGATTTCTTAAATCCAGTGGTGTGACTGATGTCATGGTAGGAAGCCTACTCCTCAGTATGCCTAAACAAAATTCAGGGTACACTCGTGACTCTGTGCATGGTGTATATAAAAACTTTTTTAACTAATAATCAAAACCCGGACCTGCATTGTCTGGGCGTGGACTTTAATGTTCTTTACCAGGCCACGTTGCCTGCTCTCCCCCAGTCCCGAAAAAGATTGTCGAGCGTCCACCCACTTATTATTTGAGAAATTAACGTCTGCATACAGCTCATACTTTGTGGGAGAAGAAATGGGACATAATTTAGCTTGTTTGCCATGTGTTACAGATCTTTAAGCCTTGATAGTAGGTAATGGTCTACAACATGCATCCACATTACAAAAATGAACTATAGGAGGCCCTATCTAGTTCCTGGAGTTTGAGATACAATATTACACATTACAAGTTCCTTTTCCCTCCTACAGTCCAGCATGTGTTCTCTTTCTTAGCTCACCTACTCCACTTAGGTCAGCTGTGGGAATCCTAGCTCTTTCCCACTCACACAACTTCTCTATGAAGGTCATTCATTAAGTTTTTACCTTGTAAAGAAGATTATGCTCGATGAACATGCGGAATTGATAATAAACTCACTTGAATTACCTTAATATTAATATTATATTAACATATAGATGGTATGGATACATGAGAAGAATGGAATCCCAAGAGCAGCTTGGCGTATCCGTAGACCTACTGATTCTGTGATGCCCAAGATTATTGGTGGAAACACACCTTAATCTTACTAAACTAAATGATGTTGGAATAAAGAGTATCCATATATATTATTCAAGTCATTATTTAAACATACCAAGTTATTGTTTGAAGAACATAAGAACATAGTATTGAATCGATAATAAATTAGCATGTTTTTTCTATTATAAAATCAAGATTTAAAAATTCAGTTCACTATCCTAAAAAAGTGTGTCATTTTTTAAGAACGTTTATAATTTATATAGAATTGATAATTCTCTGAACATATTCTAAATCTGTGTTGGTACTTGCAGTGGCCCAGCTTCAAAGTTGGTGTTGATGTTCTGCTTGGCACTGTGGTCTGCTCTCATTGGATCGCTCTTCACATTTCCGGGACTCCGGATGGCACGGATGCACTATGATTCACTAAAGTAAGAATAGTTTGTAGGCCTACTTACTATCAAGTTTAAGGTGAGGTACCAACCTACCAAAACATGACATGCTGTTTTTTATTGTTGAGGAATGCAAGCTAAAATGGTATAGTCCTCTTAGTAACTTCATTTCAAAGAAAATGGGTCCAAGATTTCCGCTCGTATTTAAAGTCTTTAAGTTTTAACTTTTTCATAATAATGTTCTTATTTACTACAATTCAGAAATTTAAAAAAAAAAAAACGATTCCCGGTTGGGGCAGATTTTTTTAATTTCTGAATTGTAGTAAATAATATCAATTACACCTACGGGAGTGTTTCCCGACAAAACAAATCGAGAAATAATAATGTTCGCTAATGGTTAAAACAGGATTGAAAAAAAACGTGATCATTGGTGACTTGCTGTCTAGTAATGAAGTTAAATCTGTTTCTTCTGTTCAGGTACTGCAGCGAAAATCGTATGATGAGAATTCTGCTAAACCTGAGCTTTGCATCACCATTCTTGCTAGTTTTACTGTGGGTTAAACCAGTCTCCAGAGACTACCTAACAGACCGGGTGTTCACCGGTATGACAGCACCATTGTAAGTAACTTGATCACATTCATTTTATTGTATTAGTAATTACTAATTAGTATAGTGCTAGTTAGATGTGACTGCAGGCAGAACATATTAAACCACACTGATATGTACTAGTATATTGGTTCCAAGAAGAAATGCAGATAGCTAACGTAACAACTGCCTCAACTCTGTTGACGCTAGCACGCAGAGGAACTCTGTGATCCCGCGCAGATAATTGTTGCTTGTGTTTGTGTTTGTGACAAGAGCATCTGTGTTCTTTGGTTGGAACCTCCACATCATCATCTTTTAGTTAGGGATTTCTAGGTAGCCCAAAATTGGGGGCTGGCTTAGGTTGTATGTGCCCCACAAGTGTGATACAATACTAACTAGGAAAACGCTAAAGTCCCGTCGCGTTGATGGATGAGCTTTTTTGTAAGTTTTTAGTTTGCGTGGGATCTCTTTACATATCAAGTGCATTTTGAACGCATTGTAGGTGATTGTTGTCAAGTTTCTATTGTTACTTGTTAATTGTTATTAAATACCTCAAAAAACTTAATTTAAAACCTTTATTTATATGGTTTCTGGATAATTTTTTCAACTTTTTCTTTCTTAGAGCAATACATTACCATTACCTTAATGTCCATGTGAAATATGAACGTTCTAGTCCCACCCGTTTGGTCAGAATCGGCCCAAATGTCACGAAAATATCGCACCAAAAATAGAAAAAAAAAATCGTAAAAGTACGATATTTATGAGAAATATTTCTTTGATTGTCTCCAAAAACGTGGCAAGTCTAAAGTTCAGAGATTTCGAAGGTCCCCTCAAATTTTCATCAAGATCGCATATGCCGTTTGCCCGGTAGCGTGCGAACAAACAGACAGAAAAACAAACAAAAAACATTGGAGCTAAATTTTGTGAGGGGTCAGTGAAATTGAAGTTTTCGCTTCGCTCGCTACGCTCATCCAATAATAACAATATCAATTAATAAAAATATAAGCAGTAATAATAATAATGGTTTCCCAAACACTGGTTTGGACCCGGGCTTTCCTCCTGCAAGACTCCACAAGTCACCTGAAACTCTTATCAACAAGTGACACTAAGAAAAAAAGACAGCGCTTTGTATAGTAACTTCCACAATCGTTCATAACTAGAGATACGTAAGTAAATAGCATTTAATGTGTAAAAATGCTACAAAGCGCTACTTTTTCACAAAAACTAAGGTGTCTTCATGCCCATTTTCGGCAGCCACTATCACTTTTTGAAGATCCTATCTCACACCAATGTTATTTAACATAGTATTTATAATTTGTTTGTTAAAATTTAGCTTGGATGATATTAATTTAATATTGATGACAATGACACTCAATAATACAAATATGAGAAAATCTCATACACAAGATTTTGAAGGTGGGCAAAAAATACATGCATTAAAATGCTATAAAATGACACTTGAAAATGCTATGTAGGCCTACATGTATCTCTTTAAATTCATAACCTTTCATAGTGTGATCAGTAGCATATGTGTGAGTGTGAGTGAATGATATTGGCTAAATGCAATGTGCAATACCGGAAGTATAAATCAACTCAACACTTGTGGGAAAGATTTTATATCGCCTTCCACTCCCTTCATACTAGAATACTAGTCTACGTATCTAATGGACTTTGTTAAAGTCGATCGATGAAGTGAACTACCCTATCAAAACAACAATTTCTTTAACATTAAATAAACTTAAAACACCTTAAAATAATACTTTTATCTATATTATCATCATCTAGTATTATTTAAAACGGTATTCAACACAACTTCATCAATTTATGTATTTTATACAAAGTAAATAATAATATTGTTCTGTTCTAAATGCGCGTGTTGTATTTTGACTCCAGTAGTATATCATGCTAGGCACAATCATAAAACTAAATATTATACAATAATCGATGTATAAATATTTGTAGCACTTGAGTAAGAAATGGTGAAGAAATGCAAAACGAACATAAATTCTCTATATATATGTATTTCATCGACATTAAGATAGTCAAAACCACAAATTAAGATTTTAATTCTACCTTTCTTGTAGCAAATAACCACATGTTGACTTGGCAACATAGCACTGGTTTGTTATGATGGCAGTACTGAATGTCCCAAAGGATGTAGCAAGCTCCCAACATCCACCTCGAACTTATATTATATACAAATAAATAGTAGTTGCGTACATCTGCAGAATATGGCTGTGTATTACGACAAAGAAACATTGGCTGATTGATTTGCAAGTGTAAACAGCGCCCGCATTGCAAACAATGAGCTTTTACGCTCGTTTTTTCTTAGCGTCCCTCAAACGCCCCGCGTCTGTCTGCAGGAGTATTCATCTGAGCCGCCCCAAAGCCGTGGACTCGAGTGGCATGAGCGTAGCGTGTTCGCGTAGCATGCAAAAGGTACCCGGTTCGAGACCTGGCCTGAGCGGTTTTTTTTCCTTTTGTTTTTCCGGAAATAATAATAATTTATATCTTTATCCGTGATAGATTTAATTTTTTTAATCTTTTCGTGGAAGTTACTCTTTTCTTTTCTTTTTATATTTTATGTATATTTTCCACAGCCTCTGTTGGTAATCTCTTGGTAAGAACAGGTGGATTTGAAAGTGGTCTCATCTAGGCCTAATTTAGCAAATGTACCAAGGCCCCAAGCATGTCTTGCAATCTCTCGTGCACGCTCGTAGATTTATAGATGAAATGGAATAAATAAATAATATAAACAAATAAAATATAAATATATATAAATGAACAATAAGTACGTTCACATAATTGTCTACTAGTCTACCGCCTAATCTATTTGGTTTACAAATTAGAGCAGCAGATAACTAAATATTGATATGAATGCTGAGCCGCGAGCAGAATAGGCATTAAAGGTGTAGGCCACACCCACCCCTGTCTCTCGTCATCGACAGCCGACTACAGCGTGCGACGTCACGGCGCTGTTGCCGTAATTCTTGTAATCGTTCGGCCGTACGAGTTGAAGTTGGACCAAACATCTCAAATATCTCGAAAACGAACCCCGTTTGACCACATTTTCAAAAGCAAATAATGTTAGTCGTGAAATTATCTACATTTTGCACGTAAATTTGTTAATATTCATTAACAGGTCACGATGTTACGCAACGATATGTGATTGAAAGTGCAGGTTTTTGTTCATCTACAATGCATAAGATAGGGAATTCCAGCGCATTTCAAAACGCAATAGCTAAAAAACTAGTACCGTTAGGCCCAAAAAGTTTTTTTGCTATACTCACAAGCTCAATCTCATCTTGCAGTACCTGGAATCTGAAGGATATCTATTACATGCGCAGTTATCATCGATCGACTTTAAGGCTTCTCAATGTTTCTACAATTAAATTTTATGAATAATGAGAGAGCCCAGTACAAATCACATGTGTGATATTTGTTTTTATAACCTTGATATCTCATTTCAAGTTGTTATTTTTGCTGTGATAAAATAACTTAAAATGCACATAGGGCCGGCCTATGAAGGATACTTCTTACCATTAAACCTACCTTCTATTATATTTATGCTTTTATCTACATTATGCAGGTTACAATATTATTAATTTGTTCATTTTCAGGATGACAGTGGATTCATTTGAAAGTATGAGATCCATAGCCATAATTTTGGTTGTTACACTTCGGTTTGCGCTCATGCCCGTCTATTTACAAGCATATCTCAACATGGCATTCCATCGCATCGAAGAACAAAAGAAGGAAGCTGGACGAATCACAAACACTGATTTGCAGAAGAAGGTAATAAAAGAGGTTCATATATTATACTAGTTTATTTCTTGTATTCAACGTGGCACTTCACGACCAGAATTAACTTAATCACAAAACGTTGTTCACAGAAGAAATATGATTTAAAACTAGGAAAACGCTTAAGTCCCGCCGCGTTGTTGGATGAGCGTAATTGGTGCATTGAGCTGCCATGTGTTATGCGAATTTTCTGTTGTTCTGTGGCAAAATCATTACTAAGTTGAAATTTTTTTTAAATTAAATTAAATTAAATTAAAAATTAACTTAATTTTTTTAATTTTTTTTAATAAATCGTAATTGTTAAAAAAAATCGTAAAATTGCGATTTTTATAAGAAATAATTTCTCGATTGCGCTCAAATTTCACAAAAATATCTTAATTCATAAAATAAAGGTTCTGTGCAAAAATCATTAAAATCGGATAAAGCATGTAGGTGTTATAAGTCGAAGAAATTTTTTAAAAATCGAAAAAAATCGTAAAATTGCGATTTTCATGAGGAAAAATTTGCCGATTGCGCTAAAAAACGTGGCAGTTCTAAGTTCAGAGATTTCGAAGGCCTCCATAAAATTTCATCGCAATCGGAGTATCGGTTTAGCCGGAATCGTGTGGACAAACAGACAAAAATACAAAAAAGAAAAAAAAAAAAAAAAAAAAAAACATTCCGGATTTTTTTCTCCAGTGTAGTGAAATGGAATCTTCGCTTCGCTCGCTACGCTCATCCAATAAGGGATGTCAATACCTGGAAATTTTTGCACCCGGGTACCCGCGATCAATACCCGGGCTACCCGCGATCAATACCCGGGTACCCGCGATCAATACCCGGGCTACTCGCGATCAATACCCGGGTACCCGCGATCAATACCCGGGTACCAGCGATCAATACCCGGGCTACCCGCGGGTAGTAAATGTTTGATTTGTCGTTAGAGGTCCGTGTAAATGGTTTTATATTTTCCTAAATTTTGTTTTTAAAAATGTAAAATGTGGTGTTAGCCTACATGTTTTCATTTCTTTTTTGCATTTCTCGTATGACAAAACATTGATAAAATAAATAATATTGTTTAATATGCAAAGGGAATTCCAATATGAACACAAATCACCATCGTTTTTAGCGCACAGATAACACCTATGGATCGTTTCTGCAGTTTTTCATTTTAAAAACATTAATTTATATGTACCGTTTTCGTTTCAGCATGAATTAAGAAAAGCTCAAGTTGTCAGCAAGTTAAGATTGAAAATTTGTAAATAGTGTAGATAATGTTGATTTTGTGAAAGGAAATAGTAAAGTATGGTTTTATTACGCAGAATAACGGTTAATTTGGTGTTATAACTATTTGGCAGTGTTATATGGTTTTACTAACATTTAGCGGCATTATTTCGGTTTTATTAAATAAAACCATTTTCACGGATCTCTATTTATCGTCATGGGTGTCAAATGATTCAGAAAATCATTGGCAGTTGCAAAGTATTGGTAAAAAGGCACGTATGTTTTAGTGTATGATGGATCACGATTCCTGGGATCGGAGCAACTACATCAAGCGGAAAAGAACACTGATTGATTACTACATTCCTTTCATGCGCATATGTACGCAACCGAAATCGGATCGTAGGCTGCTCAAGGTCAAACCTTGCCTTTATCCTGATCCGTATCAGTTTATTCAAAGTGATCTTCCACTTCTTGATTTCTCATCATGTACGCAACCGAAATCGGATCGTAGGCTGCTCAAGGTCAAACGTGAACGTGAACATGTCCACGGTCTCGAGCGCCAGAGATGCTCATTTCTAATGTCCAGCTGTTGAAAATGCACTTTTAGAAGGAACTGATATTGCCGGAATGCATAAATATCTCCGCTAGTCACTTATCGGCCAATTACGATGAATAGTGGTGAGCGTGCAGCGTGTTGGTGACGTCACTCACTCGAGCTCGACACAGACGAAATTCGAGCGCTTATTAATGACAAATCACTTACTGTCGAAACTGTGCGCTGACAAGTGAAAGCCTGACCGGCGTTAATTGAGCTAAATTTGAGACGAAAAACAGTCAAACGAGTACTCGACGAATCATTTCATTACCGAGGCTATTATCAACGGGCGGGTACCCGTTCACAGCCCTAAAAACCAACAAGCCACACTATCATGTGTAGTTTACACCTCGTCTTTAACGATATTTAATATCATTAGGCATACGCTGATATATTATTAGAAATGCAGTGTTTGGAGATATGTAATTTGATTTGGGCATGGCATTTTGTTTTTTTGATGGGTTCATTGTTTGTTTGTAAATTCTACAAACTTGACGAGTCTATAATATTCCATAGATAAATGTAGCCGTTCAGTTCATAATTTTTGTTTTTATAATTTCTTTACAACCCACTGATGGATCAACATATATATTCTCAGTCCTGGATAGTCTCGAATTTCAGCGATTTTGCTGTTTGAGGAAAAGTGGGCGGGTAAAATAAGGCCCAAGTGGCCTGGACAAAATTATTCAAATTATTTTGTTATTGGTTGCCCTTTGCTCATGGTTTAGAACATCATTTATTGCCGGCCAGGGAAAATTTTCAGCAGGAGAGCTATTTAGTTGCAAGTGGACCGTCTCACAGTTCACTTCGGGCTGCTGCCTCTACCTGCTTCTTGAATGCAGTCGG
Organism: Sweltsa coloradensis; assembly: GCA_024449915.1. Lineage (NCBI taxonomy): Eukaryota > Metazoa > Arthropoda > Insecta > Plecoptera > Chloroperlidae > Sweltsa > Sweltsa coloradensis. The sequence goes on along the minus strand of JAMZAV010001042.1, from coordinate 33,751 downwards.
TCTGTACAATGACGCGCCACAGACCTGATGTCGCCACCTGGGCCAGCGGGGGGCACGCGTCAATGCACAACCGGTATCTAGAACAAACCCTTGAGAATAAAGATCTGCCGGCTGAATAATGTGATGTTATCTTTTCACTAGTTAAAAATGAATTAGTAATGCAATTAAAGAACTAAGTGTTCAATTATTTACATTTAGAGACTACATCATTAATTCATTATCCCCGAAGTTGCATAAATGTTGAGTCGAGGTATTCTAAGATCTCTGCATTCATGCCACCTTACTTTCGGCAGCAACATATCACAACAAATCCAATCAATAATTCCGTTGACAGTTGGCATTTAATGAATGGAAAGGTAATTAATGAAATACATATTGCCATGTAGATAAAGCAATTATTTATTTACAGTTAATTTGTGTGTGAAAATGAGGTGAAGGGTCCTGGACTACGGTTTCTACATTCCGTTGAGATCCTCTTATCCGACCTCACTGTTCAGATCGTTAACCTACAATATTATACAAAGCAATATATTGTTCTTGTTTACACAAAATTACATAAAATTATTAAAATCAGAGCACACAAAATTTAATTGGATGAGCGAAGCGAAGACTTCAATTTCACTGACCCCCAAAAAATTTAACTCGGGTGTTTTTTTTTTTTTTGTCTGTTTGTTCGCTCTCTACCGGGCAAACGGCTATCCGATCTTGATGAAAATTTGACAGGACCTTCGAAATCTCTGAACTTAGAGGTGTATTGTTTTTGGGTACAATCGAAGAAATATTTCTCATGAATATCGTACTTTTACGATTTTTTTTCGATTTTTTGTGCGATATTTTCGTGCCATTTGGGCCAATTCTGACCAAACGGGTGGGGCTATAACGTTCATATTGTACATGGACATTAAGGTTATGGTGATGTAGTACCTTTTGAAAGAAAAAGTTGAAAAAGTTAGCCAGAATCCATAGAAATAAAGCTTTTAATATAAGTTTTTTGATTTTTTGTGCGATATTTTCGTGCCATTTAGGCCAATTCTGACCAAACGGGTGTGGCTTAAACGTTCATATTATACATGGACATTAAGGTTATGGTGATGTAGTATCTTTTGAAAGAAAAAGTTGGTAAAGTTAGCCAGAATCCATAGAAATAAAGCTTTTAATATAAGTTTTTTACGGTAAATAATAACAAATTGACAAAAAACAATAGAAACTTGACAACAATCACCTACAATGCGTAGGCAGCAAAACAAAGCATTTGCAAAAGTAAAGATATCCCACGCAAACTAAAAACTTTAAAGAAAGCTCATCCATCTACGCGGCGGGACTTTAGCGTTTTCCTAGTAGGTAAGCATGAACCCTTGATATTGCACATTGCCCTTACAACAGAAAAATAATCAGTAAATTTTTGCATTCATAATAATAACACGACAAATGAAGAAATACCTTAGGAATGTCATACAAGCATCATTTGTCAAGATGACAAAAGAACAAAGTCAATTTGTATTTTGTTCACTAGATTTGGAAAACATTATATTATTTGTTGGATTTTGTTCTTTGTAGAAAATCGCATGTAGTGAGGTAATATTGCAATGGATATAGTTATATAGCCTAGGTTAAAACTGGTAAAATAATTTGATTGCACGTTATTAAAAAAATATTTTACTGAGGGGGCGAACAACAAGGATGCACAATGGACATAACTGCGGTTGTACTCTTGTGCCAGGCACACAGCGAAGCGAGTAAATGCAGTAGGCTTACTTTTAGAAATTCAAGCTCCACACCACGTGTCGTGTGTGCCGGAATCCACACTATAGCTACGATGACAAAATGCAGCACCAACTCAATTGTAGAGATGAGTGTTGGGGATATTGGCGTCACATGGATTGTCATTGTGGTAACTGAAGATTGAATTAGTAACACCCTTGCCTAATGAACTATTAACAGACACCAGGATATAAAAGTGAAATCACCATTTAAAATATCCTACATATAAAGATTCAAATCTGCAACAGTAACTGGAGCATCCCGCTAGCTTACTCACACTGTTCTGGGCCCGGTAATAATGGGCCTACTTCTTCTATTAGTCAATGGGAATAGGATATTTCATAGTAAATATATGAGAAATTTTTCTTCAATTGTACACAAAAACTTGGCAGAACTAAGTTTATATATTTCGAAGGTCGAGTGAGCGAGTACCACATTTGCATTTGCATTTGCAGAGTCATCAAGTTGAGACTTGTCTGCCACTGATGCGTTAACTATGTCGCTATGCACGTTGACGCGAGCTACACTAAAACATATCACATCGCCATCGCCAAAGTATTAAAGCTATCAAGATTCCAAAATATGTTTTAGAAAGGTCCACTCATGAATTCCATTTCCTCTCGATATGTTCTGCATCCATTTTTTATGCTCCTCAAATCAAATCCAATTTAGTAAAGCTCTGCAAAACACGATTTTTGACAGTAATTAATTTTTTGGAAGTTGGCAGGGCAAGATATAATTCTGAAATTTTTGTCAGTTGTTAACATTAACAGTGGTAACATTAGTGAGAAAGGGTATTTTTTTCCAAAGCAAACTTTAAGTTAAAAAGAATAAAGTAGTTATTTGTTTAATTTTAATTTTTTGTTGGTTGGATTCTTGCAAATTTTGCTTTCCATGTTAACAGTACTCTATCTATTGGTCCTTGACGTTGGTGTGAAATTTCGTCAAAATGGGACTAGTAGTTTGGCCCCTGCGCATCGAACACACATACATACATACATACATACATACTCAAACACAACGAAGTGCCGAAAACTTGCCATAGAGACTACGTTCGCTCCTCTCACTTGTCCAATAACTTAAATAAGTACTAACTGCTATTGAAATTCATGTGATTTGTAAATTAAACTGGTTATTGTGCATTTGGTATTATTTTTGTTATCTTCAATGAGGTTTTTTGCTGTACATCGTGAATGCCGCACAAGTACATATATAACTCAACACCCAAACACAAAGCCACGTGAAAAATGGCTTGTTTCAAGTAGAGTTGCCTCTGATTATCGATTGAACAGATTTTCAATCAATTGTTTACTAATGTAAGCCCCCCTTCAAAAAATAATAATTATGAATTTTTATGCTTTAAGATTGTATGTTATTATTCAAAATTCTTTGGTACATCAACACTCTAGAGAAAGAGAATACTCCTCCTCCCCCATTCACAAAAAGACAATGAACGCTTCAAGTTGCACCTTGATTTAAGTTCCTAGAATGGGGATTATTTGTAACAGAGCTAGGAAGTTGACAATAAGCGATTTTATATAATTTTTAATATCAATGAATCTATTATTACCAATCATCGATGGATCGTAGACACATTGGCTATTAATCAAATGAAAATTTTGACTATTATTTTTAAAGCGACAAGCCCACTTTGCTCTTCACTTGTGTGCCTGCAAGGAATCATATCATCTCCCCACTATTTCCCCTCATTTCTCCACCTGATGCTTCTACACTCTAAACCAAACTCTTCACTTGTGTGCCTGCAAGGAATCATATCATCTCCCCACTATTTCCCCGCATTTCTCCACCTGATGCTTCTACACTCTAAACCAACCTAACCCACAGCAAAACTCTGTTGTTAATTTATATCATAACCGAATGATGCCGTAAAGTGTGTTATTTTCAATGTTTTGCCAAGTCACCATTACGCATCTTCAAAGATCAGGGTAATATATATAATATACCTTCCCATTTCTTGTTACAGATTGCTGCAGTGTTTTACTATCTGTGTGTTGTGTCACTTCAGTACGTTGCACCACTCCTGATGTGCCTTTACTTCTCCTTTATGTACAAGACATTAGGTGAGCACCAATTTTCTTTGTTCATACTTTCTTTATAGTACCACTAACCACTTGCACTTGAATTATTTATCACCTTTAGGCTACAAGTTAGCGGAAAAAAATCCACCTGCGTGGCACCGACCTACCGTATTTGTGCAAATTTAGGCTGCAGGTGTATTTAAAATATGAAGTTCAAAAAGACCATTATGCGCAGGCATTTGTCGATTTATAACATACATTTTTAAATTAAAATTTTTGTGGTCGAAATAAGGGTACTGCTAGTACTATATGGCGTCTTATAATCTTGTTAATACATAGTCACACACAGCTCAACTGGCACGTTAAGCTGGAGGTTCTGGGTTCGAACCCCAGTCGGGGCAAACTTTGACGACAATTGCTATGAATTAATTACTATGTCCTTAAAGCGGGCTTAGGCTTAAAAACCTTAAATTCACACTACTCAACTCATGGCAGATGAGATGTGATTGGATTTATCCATGTGATCTTTCAGTTATGACAGCTGTTATATTGCAGTCTTCTGTTAGATTTATGTCATGGAAGTCAACAGTCACAACAAATAGCAGTTGGTAAAGGTTTGTTCTGTGGTCCCGGTAGCTCAATTGGTAGAGCTATGGCACGTTAAGCCGCAGGTTCTGGGTTCGAACCCCAGTCGGGGAAAACTTTTATTATTGTTATGCTTTAATTATTATTAGTATTATTATTAGGGTTTCCGTCGATAATCGAAATATCGATCGATTATCGATATCAGTAATATGATATGATAATCGATTCAAGTATTTTGATATGATATGATATGATTATCGATTTGAATAGTGACATCGATGTTTTCGCGGTTTGCCATGCTTAAAAATGCCGCCCTGTCGTATCAACGCGCCGATTGGTTGTCGGAGTAGCCAATAGCTGCTCAAGTATAATGCCACGCCCACCGCCGCCAGTGCGCATACGCTCGCAGCGCGATACAAGGCGATACGAAAACATCGCCCGGCCCAATCGCGATGTACAGTAAGATCTCGCTTATCCGAGTTGGATGAGACCGGGGGCACCTCGGATTTGCGAAAAACTCGGATGGCGCGTTTCATTTGTTTATTTGCTCTCGTAGCATAGCCTGATGTGGTAAAATGATATATGACACATGTAATGGATAAAGGAACATAAAATACACACGATACACTTCGTGGAGGGTATACTAAATGATTTAATAGCTTGTAAATCAAGCTCACAAACACACGTAAACAATTAGGCCTACATGTCGTAATAAAAACGTAAGTCTAGGCCTAAACTCGACGCAGTAGGCCTAGGCCTACAATGCAAACATAGGCCTAGGCTAGGCCTAGCTCTCTTTCTCATGTGGGAAAACCTCTCACTACTATATCCCGCGCTGAAGCTCTCGTCGCAAGATAAGCTGGAAAGAAAGAACATAAGCCCAGGAATAACAATCCTATGCGTCGTGATAACGAATTTCGTGAATCGGTTGAAAGATGATTGCATTGCGAATTCTTCTTCTTCACCCAACCATCTTTGTCAGTCAGCTGTGAGTGTGAGTTGGTTGGATCGTACGCGCATCTCGTACTGCGCACACGGCAGTGTCCAAGATTTATTGCCGCATCTTTCTCTCTTGCACTCACTCGTGGCATGGGCGCGACTCGCCGAGACGGACGGAAGCACGTGGTAGCTTACAACGCGCTCTGTCGTCAACTCCAGTTACTCTTTAGACAGCGGGCACGCTCCGCGGGAAAGACCGCAACCACGTAGCGCGTAATTTAAACTGGTGAATTATCTTAAAATCGTCTCCGGGTAATTTCTGGAACCGGGTACCCGATGTCATCCCTACTCGTAAGGCATGCCTACAAATGTATGCGAGTACATTTAAAAAGTGCGGCGGGGCGTCTGTAATTTTTTTTATGTTTTATTTTCGTATTTAAAACTTTAATTTTTTTAATTTTTTTTTTTTTTTTTTTTTTTTTTTTTTTGGGCGGCTCGGTTAACACGGAACATCGGATAAGAGGAGATCGGATAAGAGGGATCTTACTGTATTCAGTATGGCTCGACGTGTTGTGGCGTGAACTTCTCTAGCGTCAGTCTGCCCAATTATATTGAATTCTTGATGTTTCTTCCATCCCAAAGAAGACCTTTGCCATTACTTCTGACGCTGCCTAACAAGATGAGTCAAGTGTCGTAGTTTTTTTATTCAAAGAACGACGACAAGGAGGTCGGGAGGAGACAAGGCTGTGAGCTGGAATGTCAATGAGATATCGCTATCTCTCGCTCGCTAGATGCACGTACTGTCGGAACATATAAACAGTGACACCCGATGCAAGTCAAGACGTATTAAAATAAAGGCTGTGTAATTGAAATTTAGCCCTTAATTTTATTTTTAAACATTCTAATCCTTAATGATCTCTTGTATTAGTGTTACAATTTCGCATTTTTTCTGCTTCCTAGGCTCAATTTGAAATTTGATATGATAATCGATTACCCAAATCGATTATCATATCAAATTTCAAATTGAGCCTAGAAAGCAGAAAAAAATTCGAAATTGTAACAATCAATATATTTTGATATGATAATAATCGATTCGATGCCTCCGATTATCGATCACCATTTTCACATTGAACGGCAACCCTAATTATTATTATTATTATTATTAAAGAGATAATGTTTTTCAGTACCAATCAAGAGATTCTGTTTGTTAATTTAAGTAGGTATAATTAAATAATCATATCTGTACTCAGGCTGATTCCAAAACCAAACTGATTTTCAGATATTAAATTACGTTTATTTACAAATTCTATAAGCTATGTCTTAGTGATAGGTACACATTTTTCTAATGACTTGACTCTCGATGATTTTTCAGGTGGCTACAGCTGGACAGGGAGTGCTGCTTTGCCTGCCGAGTGCCCGTCAAGCCTCACAGAAGCTGGACAGTTCACTCAATTGCCACCCGAGGAAGGGGAGTCAACTATCAGACACTCGGCTCAGCAGTTCACATTGGCTCTAGATTCTCTGAAACAGGTTGGTTCATGTTGGCTAAGTTGAGGGGACTTTCAAAAGCCATTTTGAAATATTTATATATATACTAGGGATGACATCGGGTACCCGGGTAGCCCGGGTACCCGGTTCTAGAAATTACCCGGAGCCAATTTTAACATCCGGGTATATTTCGCGGCCGTTTTTAGGCTAATTCACCAGTTTAAATTACGCACTACGTGGTTGCGGTCTTTCCCGCGGAGCGTGCCCACTGCCTAAAGAGTAACTGGAGTCGACGACAGAGCGCGTTGTAAGCTATCACGTGCTAGTGTCGACTTAGGCCTAGATGGATTACACTTGGGGTAGGGTTACCATCCGGACATGTCCTCTTTTTTTATGTCTGTCCGGGCGTCCGGGCGTTTTTTTCAAAATAATGCAAATGTCCGGTTATTTCACCCAATTCCATGCTGAGGCGCATGCGCACCCTTCCGCCCCCTCACTTACCATCCACCGACCGTAAATCGCTGAATACGAGCAGCCGATCATGTCCGAGCGTGTCACACAACATGCCAGGCTGTGCAGCAAGCATTGTACTATCACGTGATTTAGTTACCATTTCCGTACGTTTCGTGCCTTGTGTCCACGTCGTACGGCGTACGTAAGGAAGTGTTGTAGGCCCAGGCCACTTGTTTTAGTTTTGTCATAAAATGTAGTGTTCATTTAAAAAAATTAAATAACCCCTCAATTTAAAAGGCGTCGGCACCACTGTCCTTCCTTGACCCTTGTTCAGATCGCTCTAAACGCTATCCTGACGGTAAAAATGTCAAAAAAAAATTCGGCTCCGCCCCAGACCCCTTGTAGTCCGCGAATGTCTGTGCACGAAATGTCCTCTTTTTTGCTGAGACACTTATGGTAACCCTAACTTGGGGTCGATAAAGGTAGTTGGCGCGTCACGTGGTTAGGGGCGTGGTTTAACAAAGTAACTTGTTTGCTGTGCAATCCAATAAGGAATTAATTTTATTATGATTTAATTAATTAATATTAGGTAAATATACATTATAGCGGATGTTAAAAAAAAACTACAAAACCTTTAACGTTGCTATTTAAAATATAAAGGACTTTCATCCGAAAAGGAGATTTATTAATTTTTGCCATCATATACCAAAAAAAACTACAAAACCTTTAACGTTTCTATTTAAAATATAAAGGATTTTCACGCGAATTTTTTTATTATTCTGTTGTTTTAACAGAAAAACATAAGAATAGAATGTAAAAAAAAACGCAGCGACTGAGCTTTGAACCATCGAACCCTCGTTTAAAAGTCTAACCCGCTACCATCCTGCCAACACCGCAATACGGTCATGAGCCCCCTTGGGTGGTAGCGACGGTGGCCGCTGCAGCAGTCGGTAAGGAAGTACACCGTTCACTGTCATCCATCTAGGCCCTATCCGACTACCATCACGTGCTTAGGTCTGTCTCAGCGAGTCGTGCCCATGCCACGAGTGAGTGCAAGAGAGAAAGATGCGGCAATAAATCTTGGGCACTGCCGTCTGCGTGGTGCGAGGTGCGCGTACGATCCAACCAACTCACACTCACAGCTGACTGACAAAGATGGTTGGTGTAGAAGAAGAATTCACGATGCGATCATCTTTCAACCGATTCACGAAGCTTATCTTGCGACGAGAGCTTCAGCGTGGGCGATAGTAGTGAGAGATTTTCCCACATGCGATGCATGTTTGTTTTCCCCTGCTTTCTGCGCATAGGCCTAGACCTACCTACGACGAGTTACACTGCCTGTACAGACGAGTTACACTGCCTGTACAGTGTAATTGTTAAAACTATTCTTTGGTGTAATGAAGAATGAAGATCATTGCCTGGTTATCAACGCGGTTCTTTATTTTTGTACGATTATTGCAAAAGTTTCCAGAGACGGAAACGTAGTCAGTCGGTATGACCTTCAAACCAACTAGTAGGCCTGGGAACCAGCCCCCAAAGGGATTGGATACACAAAGAAACAGCGTTTCCACACATCGAGACGTAACAGGACCCGGGTACCCGGGTAATTTGAGTGCTGGAACCGGTTCCGAATTTTACTACCCGATGTCATCCCTAATATATACCCTAAATATATTCAAAGTAACCGAAAAAGTCCAAAATCAGCTTATTGAATTGACTAATGCAAGTTAGTACAAAATAAGTTAAAATATACTATTTTGGACATTCGATATCACAGAAAGCACAGTGAAGCTTAAGTATGAGCTGAGAGCTAAATAAATGGTAGTTAGCAATTCAATTTCTAAGTGAAAAAAGAGTTTTCTCCCTAAAGTTATAATATCATTCTTTCAATAAGAGTCCATTGGCTTGGAGTTAAAGTACAAGCATGCACAAAAGAAAACAATCTTAATGCATTTGACAGAAGATCGGAAGATGAGCCTGTATTCGTGCTTTCTTGTAAATTTGGTTGTTGTGGCCTTGAGTGTGAAATTTATTCTTTTGTCTGGTGCTATGGTTATGTTTTGAATAGTTTTTGGTATTAATTAAACTTTGCCCACCTGTTCTTTGTCCTAGGTTTTTACCCCCGACGTCTACAGGGGTCTCTTTGGTTTTGCAACATGGTGGACCTGTTTCGCTTGGTTTGCAACGTCTTCTATGGGAATGGTTTATCAATCGTACTTCAGCCACTGATAGGAGATAAGTTGAATCTACTTTTAAATCAAGACCTCAGCCATATTGATGTTGAAACAAGCCTCAACGGGTTGCTTGCGGAAGCGGTACAGTCACTGCCAAATAAAATGCATAGCATTTTCAAATTATGCAAATATTGCCGTCAAAACGATTGCAAACAGCATTTTTTTTTTGGTTTTGCCTAAATTAATTTATAATACTTTTTTGGGGGCCTAGCCATGATTAATAGGGAATTTGCATACTACTGGTTCTACTGTGTTAAGGCCACCTTTCTTTACACAAAAATATATTATTTTCTTGATTTTGAGAATATGTATTTTCATTTATAAAAAAGGGTGAAATTTTCATACATATTTTGGCGGAAAAAACGGGTCATACGTCACCAGATTTCATGATACCAATCAAATCAACCAATCTCATAAATATATATCAAGTTACTCGCTTTCGGAGATTATCTTGGCTGTAGAAGCACATTTTGACATCTAGTTTGTTCTAATAAATGCTTAATATTTTATTTTATACATTTAGTAGGGCTGTGCGAACAAGGATTTTTTTAGCCGAGCGAGATCGAGCGAGTATTTGGTCTTTTGCTTGATTTTCGAGCGAGATTTGAGCGAGCAGACCAAAATTTAATTTACCACAAATGTTGGTATACATTTCTGTCACGATGTTATAAACACAAAATTTTCAATATTTTATTACGGTGTTGGGCCTGCCAATTGATAAAATATTAATCTAAAATTATTTTTAATCATATGCCTAGGCTTACTGTTTAGGCTAAGCTAGCCTAGGCCTTGGCTCATTTCTAAATTGCCTCTACTATTAATAATCGTGTTCTTTCTATTTGAAGTTCAATGAACAATATTATTTTTAGCCCTAGGCAAGGTCTAGGGTAGGCCTAGCTAGGCCCTAGAAGCCTTTAAGGTAAGGTGCAGGGGGCCTCTAGGCCTATCCTTGTAGGGCTAGCTAGGCCTAGGCCTAGGCCAGCAGTAGTTCAGCCCACATCAATGTGCATTGAATTAATGCTCTTAAGTTGCTGTGCACAATAAGTAGGGTTAAGGCAGTCATAACTATGTTCATTTCACCTCGTATTTCAATTGCGCTGTACCTGCAAATTGTATTAAAAAAACACATGTATTGTTCCGAATATAGCGCGATGTTTTTTTCCGAAAATACAATCTCAAAAACAGCACTCGTGTTATTTCCGCGCGCTTGCATTTGAAATAGCGCCTGAACATAGGCCACGCCTCTATACAACTCCAGCGCATTGTCTGCTGCGCTTCGCCCCGCCCACCCACTCGATGCCACTGAACTCGGCCGAACCTTGGGCCAAACTGTCTGCTAGTCGTCAGAATCCTTGGCCGTGATCACATCGTGACCTAGCTTGACCTACATAGATTTTGTTCGTCGGGGTTGTCTATCTACGTTGCTAAGAATCTACGTAACGTAATAATGAGTGATGAAGGAGAAGATGAAATGGCTCAAGATGAACAAATGAAGACTGCTGATCGCGTGGAAAAGAAAGGTTCCTCTGCCTTACAAATCAGCAAGGGATTGCGAAGGAGCTAGGCCTAGGCCTACGACGTAAACAATGAAGACCAGGAATCAGACTGGTGAACTGTGGTTGACATGTGAGCTTGTCCTTGGCCCTACCCTGTTAAAAACCATAGGCCTAGGCCCTAACATTGTTCAAAATGTTTTGTTGCAAGTGTTTCATGTACATTTTAATTTTCTTTGATTTTTTTTCTTTTTTCTTGAAATGATTCTGAAAAATTGGGGGTCGTGTTATATTCGAGGTCGTGCTATATTCGGAACAATACTGTACTTTTTTATTGGGAACACTAATTTCTTCAAATAATACGGAAAGCAAATTGATTGAGTCGTTAACGGAATGACAGAAGCGAAACAACTTGCGGCCTAAAAGTGTGACGTAAAAGTCGATAGTCGATTTAAAGCCGAGGTCGAACGCATGTCCGCGACATTTCGATATTAGACCAAAGAAGAGGTTGGCAGGTCTTTATCCGAGTTCTTTGGAGACATGCGCAGTGTCGGTGCGCACGGGCACGGTGTCGAAGCAAGAGCATCGAGTGGCCTGCGCCTGCGCAATGCCCATTACCAGTCAGCTGTTTGCAGTCGACGTGAAGAAGAATGCTAAAGAGCACGTCATAACATGGAATATTACGCCGCCGCGACCGTATTTTCGTATGTTCTCGATCAATTCTCGAGTCATTTCGAGACTCGAATTTCCGAGAATCAAAAAAATCACACGAGCGAGCGAGAATGATGAAGTGCTCGATCTCGACTCGAAATTATTTCGAGTCTCGCACAGCCCTAACATTTAGTATATCATAACGTAAGCTTTAAACCCTATTTTTAATGATAATAAGTAAAAACTAAAAACACAATGTTGAAAATAATACTAGGAAAAGGACATCAAATGTTGTTTATTGTTGGCCATTGTTGTATGAACCAAAGACTTTGCTAAAAGGAGGGAATTTAGCCTTTTATCTAGGCGTCCGTGTTCGTCATAAAGGCCGGAGACGTAGGTAGCCGTTTCAAAATAAATGTGCGAGAAATTTTAAATGTCGAACTTTGACCCTCAATAGATATTGAAGGATTAACTTTAAAAACCTTGAATTAATGTTTTTTATCATTTTTAGACGAATATCTATATATTGCACATACTTTTCCCGATACAGGGAACTTATGCAAATTCCCTATTATGCATGAATTGTACTCATTTAAAAAAAAAAACTACTTAGGTATATATGAATGATTTTGTGATTATTGCAATTTCCATAATCTCCTGGTCCTAGGGCCCTTTCTTCGCTCGTCAATAGCGTCGGTATCGACAGGGTTTCTTGGAGCCACTTTAATTAAGTACCCCACTGAAAATCAGTACTGTGACTGAGTGGGTAAACTTAACTCGCATGTCCTAAAGATATGCATATGAGTAACTGTAGAAGGCTAATGATAAATAAAAAAAATTTAAAAAAACATACAAATTTCTTTAATTTATTATTTATTTAGCAATGGTGGTGGATGACATATTTATTTTGTTAGTGTGTGTTCTTGTTCTCCGCGTTTCAATGTTTGATTGAAATGTGTAGAGTTCTAGTGATTTCAAACGGTGTCTTGAGTGTTTATTCAGCTAGTTTTACGTATTTTTATTTGGTTTACCCAAGGATGTAAATTTTTGTATTTATTGAAATTTTATAGTTTTTACCTTATTTAATTACTTTTGACTAGTGTAGCTTTTTACAAGCTTTTTTTATGTCACTCATTATTTAGTTTTTCTTTGATACTGGTACTTCACTCCTTGTCCTTGTGTTTTATTAATGTGTGTAGGTATTATGTTATTTCTAGTTGTGGGTTATGTTGAAAGAATGCCAGTCGGCTGAGTATATTGGTGTGAGATAGGATCCAACAGCTTACCTTCAAAAAGTGGTGGTGGCTGCCGAATTTCTTGATAAATAGAGACATAAATATGTACAAAACACAGAAAAAACACGAGACGTTTCGACACCGAGGTCTTGTTCTCTCTATTTTTCAAGAAATTCAGCAGCCACCATCACTTTTTGAATGTAAGCTTTTGGATCCTATCTCACACCAATATTATTTCTAGTTGTATTTATTAGGCTCCATGTGTTAGGTTCCGTATGTTCTTTTACTGTTACTATTTAGTTTTACTTAGATACTTCACTCATTGTCCTTGTGTTTTATTAATGCGTGTAAAGTATTTTATTTCTAGTTGTATTTATTAGGCTTCATGTGTTATGTTCCGTCGTATGTTCTTTTACTGGTATTATTTAGTTTGAGATAATCAGTTCTTCTGAAGGAGATGCGTGATGGGTGCACTTGCCTTACTTTCTTTTAGATACCAGTATTGCCAGGTCGTCATTGGTATGAATGAACAAGTATCATAAAAAACAATATATTAGGTCTGTAATTTTTTAGGTTTTAATCTTATTTTTGTGGAAACATGGGTGGAAACCTATTTAAACCCTTTTAATTTGGAAAATCTTAGTAGGTAGCCTATGTGATTAACTAGTACTGGGTAATTAATTAATTGATTCATCATTTGACTTGAGCAAGGTTTGTAAGTAATTGGATGAGCAAAGCGAAGACTTCCTTGAAATTATATGTTATGATTTTAGAGACACGTGAAGAAATCTTTCTCATAGAAATCGTACATTTACAATATTTTTCCTGGTTTTTAATACGATATTTTCGAGACGTTCGGGCCAATTCTGACCGAAGGGGTGGGGCTACATTGTTCATATTTTTCATTAACAAAGATTATGGTGATAAAGAGTCTTTTGAAAAAAAAAGTTGAAAAAGTTGGTCATAATTCATAGAAATAAATGTTTTAAATTTTAATATACCGTATTTACCCGATTGCAAGCCTACCTTTTTTGACACATTTTTGCAGTTCAAAATGGCACCCCGGCTTGGAATCGATAGCCAACTTATGAGTGTTTAAATGCTACACTTTTTTGCTAGATGAACTTTTAATCAGGGGTCGGCTTGCATTCGGTGTCGGCTTGCAATCGAACAAATAGGTAAGCCTTTTACAGGTGTATAATTAACAAGTACCGTAATATCAAGTAACTATAGAAAAAGGAATGAGATTCCATTTAAAAACGTAATCATTGGACATAAATATTTTTAAAAAAGCTCATCCATCAACGCGACTGGAAAAAGCGTTCGCAAAGCGGCCTAGTAATACTAATAGTTACAGATTTTATAGATACTAAATAGATCACAATGGATAGTAGAAGATAAACAAAATGCTACTTGATAAGTCATCTGTTTTACAAACTTTAATGGCATAATGTAACAAGTTTGGCTTCTTTTGGAAGAAAATATGTACATATCTTTAACAGTTGGAAAACTATTTCCTTAAATATACTTTGGAAAGGACTAAGCCTGCATTAGTAGTTACCCTCTGATAGTACCAAACTTACGTTGGGAAAAACCAAAGTCTAGTAACTGCTAGTATGTCCAAACAGGCCCTACTGTTGGGGTTGTCTGCAATATTACAGCAGAAGGAATACTTGTACTGGTCAATAAAAGCAGTCATGTCTATTTTGGTCCAATGATTGGTAGTAAAAAACTGCATTTTTTAAAGCCTTGATAACGTTGATATCTAACTAAACATTTAATCATCGAGTATTTGTTTCATAATGCATTGAATGATTTATTTAATTTAAATAAAATTGATTTTTTGTTAATATTTTTGTACTTTCTGTGAGTTTTATGGATGTTACATTTTTTCCACCAATAGCTTACTAATGTAGAGAAGCAGCCCTGCAGAAGCTAATTAGTTGGTACCTAAAATCATTCTAGTTTCCGGTTTCCTTTTTGTGTTGAAATACGTACTTTATTGATTCCACTGTTACTGGACTGGACAAAGACTTTGGAGTTGTTTGTAATGTATTTACTTGATTATTGGCCACCATAGAGTAATGGTCCCACTCATATTTAGTTTTTTCACCGCTCATATTTTAAAGAGCCTAGGTATTTAATTAGAAAAGCTATTGACAAATGGCTTCATAAAATGGCCGCACTCCATTTTTTAACCTCAATATTTTTCGTACAACTGTAGTTTATAGTACATAAATACAGTGTCAGTGTTTATTATGTTTACATAAATGCAGAACTACACATTAAGATCTAAAAAACAAAAAAAGTAGTCTGCCTATGTGGGTACTCAATAGGCTCAATAGTATATAGAGTGTATTTAAATCAACCTCACAAGAATTAGTGAAGTTGTCAGTTGTACGCTCTTTCCGAATACCGTACAAACAAATAGTCTTGTTTCTTCACAATTTGTATATATATATATATAATATATATACATATAAGTATATGGGTATGGTGTGTTTACTCCAAAATTACAAAAGTTGATTACTACATTGTCTACGTTTATCTATTCCATGAGAGTATATTATTATCAACATGCTAAAACATCCAATTATCAATTCAAAAATTATTTCCAAGTGTTGAATTCACACTGTTTCATGGATTAAAATCAGTCAAAATCTCGAACAACGTTATTTGTTAATGATTTTTGGATTACCTATATTAAAGAATTAAACATTATTAATGATAATAGTAGGTCTACTTCCAATAGTCCAATTGTTTTTTTAAATATTGTTTGAAGAAAATGTGTAAGGTTGAGGTAAAAAAGATTCTCGTAAGAGATGATTTAATTATATAAATTTTACTTTCTTTACACATTAATGGGAAATCACATATGGTGAAAGTGTAACTAGAGATTATGTGCAGTTTTCACTACTGTTACTCTTATGCTTCAGTATTTGCCTACTAACTACCAAGTAAAAAAATATGTACTGTAGTTTAAATTGCTTTTAAATACCTACACAAAAACTGCCAGAAAGAATACATATGTCTTCTTATTGGGAATTAATCACACTTTCATTATGATTTTTTTTTTTACAATATTAACAAACCCTACCTATTTGTTTTTGAAATAGTGACAATTTTGGTAGGCCTAGGCCTATTATGAAAACGTGTTCCAAAAATCATTCCAGAAGTTAAAAATAACTATTGAATTGACACAAATCAAATTACCACAAAAACAAAACAAAAACATTGAAAACAAAAACTGTCATACGTGATTCTTCTGATAACAATACATATTTGGCTTTTTTAAAAGTTATAACATGAATGTTCTATCAGCATTTAAACCACAAATCTACCAGGCGACCCAAGTTTTGAATCGTAACACCAATAATATTTCTTCGTTTTGAGTGGTCACATGTTCTGATGTAGTTGTTCCGAAGCAAGTAAGCAGATGCTGACGTCACCGGCGGGTGGATTGCAGTCAATCAGCGGTCCCCGCGCGCATCTGCTTACATGCTTCGGAGCAACTATAATGTCGATTTCATTTTCATCAAAACGCTAGTTTTAAAATAGTTTTTTTTACGTCCCACATCTTTTTCTACCCACAAAAAAATAGCCCGTGAGAGTATGCTTTTTGACATTACACCCTCTCAAAATATACTCGTAAGTCATATCATAAGCATGTTTACAAGGCAGTGGATAAATTCGAACATTTGGCATTTGGTGCTAGGCTATTACGATATATTAGGCATTTTTGAATTTATGAATAAACTAATTTGTCTTGATGTAATGGCTCCACCCTAAAGGTTTGGGTTAGCTAGATCTACATCAAACTAGGGTTACTACCTAGTTAGAAAGCCTATTAATAGGCTTGGCCTAGCACCTTGGATCTAGGGCCTACCTTGGGCCTAGGTCTTGCCAACATTCATGGCACCTCCCATTTTATTTACCTTTTAGCATGCATGCAAATTCTTTCCACTATGCATCTTTGTTATTTTTAGGTAATGAAACATTGTTATTTTCTAACACCAATCGTGTGTTGTTGAAATAAGATCTTGCTGTTCAGGTTATGTTTGGTGCTACAGTGGGGTAAACAAGGAAGGAAGCGCAAAGACTTTGGATAAAGATGTAGTACGTATCGTGTCGTAGGTTCTTTGTCTGAGGTCTTTGGGTGTATGAGCATAGATACAAGTTTTTGAATGGTCCCGTACTAGGCAATGTTCGGCTTGCGGGAAAGATAACTGACGGGAAGAACAGCATATCAAGTTTATCTCACAACGTCAGTAGAAAGATTCAAAACTTGCATTTCATTCAAACCACTAAACGTCGACGATATCAATTGACGTTTTGATCAAAACGCCAATTTCAAAACTTGGGTCCCAGAACTGATGATTTGCATTGGTTGTGTGTACAGTACACAGTTTAGAAGCAGTTTGCTGCTAAATGCAACAGGTACCACATTCAATAGTAGTTGTATGTACCCAAAACAAAGACTTCCCCAAATTTAAGATGACACCCTATTTTCAGGAAATTTAAACTGGAAAAAGCATGTTTTCCACAATTTGTTTTTAAACTTCAAATTAATGTTTTAAAAATATTATTGGACTACAATTCAAATGTATTCATTCACACATAGTGGAAGGATAAACTCTAGCATTGATCATTCCTAGGTCTAACAGAATGCAGTGATAATATGCCTAGAACAAAGCCACTTTAATTCAGCCTTACTAAAAAACATCTATTTGTAATGGGTGAATTTATGAACCAATACCCCATTATTTTACTTAAAAAGATTGAATAATATATATAATGGTCATAGTAGTAGTAGTTTTAGGGCGCTTCAACGGCAAAGATTATTCGTGTCATAGATTTGGGTAGCTATGGGGGCTATGGTGATAGTACTGAGCAAAATTAGTATGATAATATATAACGTAACAATAACACCACACAATTATACTGATGGTTCAAGCTCCAGTCTAGCTTTGGTAACTTCCATCTATCATGTTGTCAATCCTTCTAGGCTTCTATCCAAGACTATGCTTAATATTATGTTTAATTAATTACTAAATTGTGTATTTTTTATTAAACAAAAAGCAATATGCTGTAACACGATGAGTGAACACTATGAAGGAATTTTTTAGCCAGCCGAGATTTAATTGAAATATCCAAACTAAGTCTTTATATTATTTTGTTTGACTAATCTTTCTATATAAGGCTATAACCAGTGGCATAGGAACTGGGAGGGAAGGGGGTCATTTTCCCCCTCCAAGTTTGGCCCAGGGGGTGGGGGCAAAACTAATGTGAATTAATTATTAACCTCAGAATTTCCATAGTAAATATGCACATACAATTCAACAGTCACCTTGGTAAAACGAATATGTTTGTGTGTATGCTATGCTTCGTCATAACATAAAGAATTAGGTTGAAATTTACTAAAATGGGCTTACTGTTAATTTTTTGAGTTTTTAGATCATATATAGTTGCTGTAAAACATGGTTTACAGAGTCCGAGTGCAGTTAAAAACATGACGAAATAACTGAAGTATGGTGAAAAACGATTCGGGCCTCTGGCGGCCGGGGCTTTGCCCCAGACCCCAGCTGCCGCCCACAAAATTTTGTAATGACTTAGACCCCCCCCCCTTTCAAACTTTCAAAATGTTCCTACGCGCCTGGCTATAACGATTCATGATTACACTAAGTCCATGCACAATATTGCTCTAATCTGTATGGGATATTTAACACACTATTCTGTTTTTTTGGTTTGGTGTACTGCGTAGTCTTATCTTTATGGAAAAGTATCATGAAGAATTTAATGTAGAACATTGTAACTGGGCCTGTATTTGTTTGAAAATTTAAATGTTTTTTAGATGATTTGTTTAATGTCCATTCTAGTAGTAGTAGTTGTAGATTTAGAGCGCTTTAATAAATTGTTACCAAAGATGCAAGCTTATTAGTTTGATTTGGTTTTGCATTTTTTGTATGTATATGTATTTTATGTATTCATATGAGACCATAATATTATGTAGAACCCCATGGTTAGTTTCTAGTTAATTTAGTTTTTTAGTGCATTTTATTTGAGAGCAAGTCAACCGTTAGGTCATTTTGGGATGTGGGGGGGGGGGGGGGGGGAGACAGGCTTGAACTGGATATAACCAGTCTCAGGCGCCAGTGCCACTAGCTGCTGAGAGAGAATCTATTTCTCTTGTATGACCTACTAATGGGTCAAATAGTGGGAAGATTTGATGACCTGACTGCTGGTTTTCTTAACCTATTCTTCATATATATACCATACCCTTCTCCACACCAGTCAATGCTAAAATTATTCGTAAGTATTTCCTGCATTGAGTTAAAAAAAAGTTTTACTTTCATGGAAAAAAGTACTTTTTGAGGGTTGAACAAACATGTTTAAAACCTTAACATGTACTTGTAAAATTTGTATGTAAAAGTGTTCATCAACCCTATGTAATATGGTCTTTAATTTTCATGCAACTGTACCACAAAGTGCATTTTTGGGAACACTTCTAGACCTGATATTCATTTACCTATAACTCACAATTTCGTATTGTGTTTTTGAATTTTACTTAGAATAATTGGCCAAAGGTCAAATTGCCAATATTTCCATACAGTTACAGCAGTGCATTGTCCAGTCTTTGACAGTTGTAATAGGTATAATTGCAGGGTGTGGGTGTCCCCCTTGCTAGCAGCTGGATGCTCTTTCTAGCTAGCTATACAAGGAATTGTGAATCATTGTGCTCCTTGATAGTTTTGAACAGAATGAGGCAACATGCCAAACATCTTGGGGTAGTTGCAGTCTTGGAATATTATTAAATAAAATTTGAAGCTACTGTATTACCGTAGTATTATGTAACTTATTCTTGGACGAATCTACAAGCATATAATATGGGTTTTCTTGGCAGCAGAAAATCCTCCGATAAAAAATATAAATGCTTGAATTTTGGAACAATTAGCCACTAAGTTGGAACTCGTGCAAGGATTTGTGGTAGAACTAGTGAAGATACGAGTCACATGATCGATGTTGTCATTACTCAAATCACAAGCATTTATAACAAAATTATGTATTTTTATATAATGATTTACATATTTGTTTTTACAGTATATACTTTTATTAGTCTGTATAAATTCTCTATACAATATGTAAAGCTAGTTTTTGAGGGCCTATTTATTTATTTATTTATTTTAACGTCTATCCTATTCAGTTATAAAAACTGATTTACAAAGGAGGACAACTAAATAAATCTAATTAAATAGATGCAGAAATAACAATAAACTACATTTTCGTAAATATTTGAAATAGTAGCATTACAACAACAATGCATTTAAACACAACAATTTTGGTAACAAATAAAAAAATATATTATATGCATTTAATGAATGAATCAAATATAAAAAAGGGTGTAGAATGAAAAGAAAAAGAAATATGTACATATATTTGGTATTTGTTTTGTCTAGATACAGGTTGATAATTCGGTATTTTAAATTTTCTCAAATACGCATCTACTAAGTAATTGTTTGCTGCAATTGAAATGTGTTGCTACTAGGACATCAAAAAAGAAAAAAAATTGAGTTGGTGCATGGCAAATATTACATCTACCTCCTAATCCTGTCAAATAAGATCGTATATTGACGTTTGGAGGAAAAAATTGCGATGTTGCTGAATTTTTGCAGAGACCTTCCTTATATAATACTTATCAACATACTAAAACTCCCCTACAATCGGACTGGAGCTTCGGCCGCCATATTGGAAAATGGCGGCCCAAAGGTGTTTGTTATCGAATATCTCCAAATTGGTTTGAGATAGACAAAATATCTCAATAACAAAAATATTCCCTATTTAATTCCCTACAAAACCGGTGTCTTCTATAGTTTTGGTAGGGGCAAAGGTTACGTCACAAAATCGTGGTTTATGTGTTGCTCATTGGAGTACCAGCTTATTTCCAAATTTGCACGCCCAGCATCAAACAATGCCCGGTAAATCCGTAATAAATCGATTTAAATACAAAAGGACTTTTGTACGGGGTTCGTGAAAGCTTTCATTAGTATTTAAAAAAATCAGGTGTGCGAAATCGAATTTTGCATTTACCCGAAATTTGGGTTTTTCCATTGTTGGCATTTCCTCAAAATGCCATTTTTGACCGTCCATTATTAAAGCACTAAAAAGCATTGGAGGAAAAATTCTTCCTACGCGCATTGAAATGACTCAAATAATGATCCGATTACAACCAAAGTTTTAAATCCAATATGGCTGCTAGTTCCTAATATCCACAACATCAAAGTGAATTGTGTAACAAAAAGAGTGTAAAAACAGCACGAAAACAGTATTCATATTGTGAATATTAGGAATTAGCAGTCATATTGGATTTAAACTTTGGTTGTAATCGGATCATTATTCAAGTCATTTCAATGTGCGTAGAAAGAATTTTTCCCCCAATGCTATTTAGTGCTTAATAATGGACAGTCAAAAAAGGGCATTTTTGAGGAAATGCCAACAATGGTAAAACCCAAATTCCGGGTAAATGCAATATTCGATTTCGCAGACCGGATTTTTAAATACAAATGGAAGCTTTCATCAACCCCGCACAAAGTCCTTTTGTATTTAAATCGATTTATTACGGATTTACCGGGCATTGTTTGATGCTGGGCGTAAAAATTTGGAAATAAGCTGGTATTCCAATGAGCAACATATAAACCACGATTTTGTGACGTAACCTTTGCCCCTACCAAAACTATAGAAGACACCTGTTTTGTAGGGAATTAAATGGGAGAATATTTTGCCAATGAATATTTTGTCTATCTCAAACACATTTGGAGATATTCGATAACAAACACTTTTTGGCCGCCATTTTCCAATATGGCGGCCGAAGCTCCAGTCTGATTGTAGGGGAGTTTTAGTTTTAGTATGTTGATAAGTATCCTTTAAGGAAGGTCTCTGCAAAAATTCAGCGACATAGCAATTTTTTCCTCCAAAAATTCTTATTTGACAGGATTATCCCCTCACATATTAAATTCAACAGTCTTCGGCTTTGAATGCTGTGAGATATAGAAGTTGAGCCAAGCTTTTCATTCTTTCTCTCTAGTTTCGCATTGGAAAGAAGTAAGATCATCTCGCCTACTGACGAGCGCCAAGCCAACCATTTACGTGGTAAAAAAGTAAAAATTTTAAACTCAAAATCATAAAAAATTGCTTGGCCATTGAATTTTTGGAGTTCTCGTTATGAACTTGACTGATGCATTTTGATGTTGTCCATTCTCAATACAACAAGAAACTGTTCGGAACAAACCAAATTCAATGGCCAAGCAATTTTTTTATGATTTTGAGTTTAAAATTTTTACTTTTTTACCACGTAAATGGTTGGCAATTGGCGCTCGTCAACAGGCGAAATGATCTGACTTCTTTTCAATGCTAAAATAGGGAGAAAGAATGAAAAGCTTGGCTCAACTTCTATATCTCACAGCATACACAGCCGAAGACTTTTGAAGGAGAGCTTGGCTGCCGTTTTTTTTTAACAGATTTTTGTTTTTGTGGGGGATACTACTTACACAGGTGGCCATGCGCCAACTAATTCTTTTCTTTAAGCAGCACAAAACAATTTTTTTTTATAAAGTACTTATAACTTAATTTTAGCATAGTTTGCTAAGACAGTCTGTCAAAGTTGGGCTCCTCTTACAAGTAACTTTATCAAATATGTTCTGTGCATATGTAATTGTAAACTGTAAGAAAATAAATAAATTTTGATTTGATTTGATTTGACACAAATCACGTGCGGGTATCCGCGTGAATAGATGCGGTCCTTAGATGCCTTGTCAGTGCATTCTTGAGGCTGAACGTCGCGGGACACAGGTGACAAGAGAAAGGTCGCTCCTGTGAATGCAATTGCGACTGCATATGCCTCGATAGTCCCTGCTTTAGGTTGAACCGTGCTGCGCATCGTGTACACGCAAAGCTTCTGGCGTCGGCATGAGAAGCCATGTGATCCGAGTGACCCCTCTTGGTAAAGAAACGCGCCCCACAGGCAGGCTGGCTACAGGAATATGGCTTGTCCCCCGTATGTTTCCGGGTGTGAGCGGTTAGTTGGCACTTCCGCTTGAACTTGCTAGGGCAGATAACACACTCGTAAACACATTCCTGTTGCCGGTGGTTCCCTAAGTGACTAAAGAGTGTTAGTCTCTCTGTGAACCTCGCCCCACAGACATCGCAGAGGAAGGAACCGTCATCGCTGTCCGGCAGGTTCCTTGCCGAAGCTGTATTCTCCTCCGTCCTCCGTTCGTCTATTTCCTGTGGCTCATTTTGCCCGGCTGCCGCTATCTTCTTGTTCTTACGCTCAATCAGGGAATTACAAAAGAGCTCATGGCGCTCGAGAAAAATTGAGCTAAAGTGGACTTCACGGGAAGATTGGTCCGCAGGTACCAGGAATTTGCCTCCCCTCTTTACCACCACCACCTTCCTTGGACGGGCAGAGTGCAAAGATTTATATCTTATCTATCCTCGACCCTTCTATTCATGGTCACTAAACCCTTGAATAGAGATAAATTAATTTTCTTTTCATTACGTAAAACTGTTGTAATTTACCTTTTAAATGTTCTTAAATGGTAATGATTTTAACTTTAATGTTTCCCTGAAATAAAATCAACACGAAAATGTTTTTAAACGCAAAAATGATTGAGAACTAACAATGTTAACAAATATTCTTAGCACTTCTGATGAAGAGTGTGTTGTATATTACACTGTTAAGTTCTTAGTTTTCAATCAATTTTCAGCATTCAAAACATTTTCGTGTTGATTTTACTTCAGTGAAACATTTAAGTTAAAATCATTAACATTAAAGGGCATTAAAAGGTAAATTACAACAGTTTACTTAATGAAAGAAGGAAGGATTTAACTCTATTCAAGCGAAAATAATTTAATTGGATGGTTTCGAGACCATCAATAGAAGGGTCGAGCGACTATTACAATAGATACGATCTACCTCTTGTCCACTCTGCTCGGGCCAGGAAGGTGGTGGTGGTAAAGAGGGGAGGAAATTCTTGGTACATGCGGACCAATCTTCCCGTGAAGTCCACTTTAGTGAACCCCATTGTACAGCCGGCACAGAGAAAAACAGACCCTGAAAATGAAAAGGAAAGAATTTGGTCTCGTGGTGATGAAATTGAAAGCGGTTACATCGGCGGGGTAAAATTGATCCCCCCCCCCCCAAATACAAAAAATTGAAAGAAAAAAAACGGCAGCCAAGCTCTCCTTCAAAAGTCTTTGGCTGTGAATGCTGTGAGATATAGAATTTGAGCCAATCTTTTCATTCTTCCTCTCTAGTTTCGCATTGAAAAGAAGTAAGATCATTTTGGGGATGGGATGATTTAGGGGGTGTTGAGGGTGGAATATCGCTTGCCTCTCGGCGAATTATTTTTCATATTAGTATGTACCATGCCAAATTTCATGCTGATAACTCATTAGGTGCCCTTATGGTGAATGCTGGAAATCAAGGTAAAAATAATATAAACTATTAGGGATGGGGGTCGACAAAATGTGTTTTATATAATGAGAATATGCCGATTGGGTTAAAACACATTAAAACATAATTTTAATAACTAATTTGAATGAAAATTCAATTTTGGGTTAGAGCTATGAATTATTCCAATTTTAGGGGGTGGAATTTCGCTTGACTCTCGGCGGATTATTAATTCTGATATTTTTATCTACCCCCATGCCAAATTTCGCGCATGGAGCCCATGTGCTAGATATTTATTAATGGTTTTGAATGTAAATGGTTTTGGTTTTGAAAGCAAAATTATATGAGTCTGAGGTACATATAAGTGTGGTCCAAGTTTCATAGTTCTAAGATGTACCGTTTTCTCTGTAGGCTGGAATTCCTCTCCGTCAGAATTCCCCAGCTATAGCTGGGGGTGGCTATAGCCACACACCCACCCAGCCGGAAGGTTTTCAACTATAAGGCACTTTTTTAACACAGAACGGGTTATCGGATCGGGCTGATTTTTTTTTAGATGTCATGGACCACATATCAGATCATATACCGAGTTTCAAGATTGTAAATCTTTCGGTTCGGCGTGTGCAGATAGCTGAAAAAACCCCAACTCGGATAGGAGTATACAGGTAGAGTTAGCCAGTCGCGTGCGCTTGGCTGCGGGCGAACGATCGTCGCCCTGGATTTTAATCAAACGATTAAAATAATTGATTTAAATCCCTCCCATAATACAAAAACAAAAAAACGGGCCCGAATAGGCGAGTGGATGGGAAACAAGCACGGGGGGCTTGCGGGCGAAAATGTCGAAAATCAGATTTTTAGAGTATAAAAAATAAGTGGGCTGAATGCAATATCAAATGAATGTATTTTTTGTACAGTACAAAGTACAGAATATAAAACTTAAAAAAAATTGAAGAAGAGAGAAATTGGGAACATTACTATATTTAAATTAAATTTGTTTTGTATAATGTGCATTTATTTGAGAACAAAAATGTGAAAATTGTAAATCATTTTCTATCACTGTAATTGTTACTTACAGAAGTCGGAATGAAATATGGATGTCTGAAAAGAATAGAATGTGAGGAGTCAGGACTAATGTTTTGATGATTGGATGAAGCTTGCTACTTGCTGGTGGATGCTGCGAAATCGCATAGCGGCGGCAACCACGTTATCAACATTGTTATTGTCTTGAACATTCACAGTCACGGTTTTATTCATGTAGTAACCATATTTTTTAGATGAATGAATGAGGTACACTGTAAATAGCCGTTGTTATCCGTGCAATTTATGCCACCAAGCAAGTTAGTGACATATGTTTACAATCTACGTCAATACGTTGTTAAGCGGCATCCTAAAGAATGTGTTAAATAAAATCGTACTAAAATGTGTGCAGTCTTTTGTCAATTCTAAAAAAAAAAAAAAAAAACGGGACCAGTAGGCTAGTAGCCGGGACACCACCTCAACAAAAGGACTGTCCCGGCTAAAACGGTACGAATGGGAGCCCTTTTAAATGAGTTGATTTTTATTACAAACATCATTTATTTAATCAAAACTTACAAAATGTTCTAAAAACGTGTAGTTAATCCATTGACATTTTGCCAAGGTGGCCTATACATGCAGTGCATAGTATAGAGCAACCAAAACATCGTTTTAGGGACAGACCCTACCCTATATACTCGCACACAAATTCAGTATCGACTACCCTTGAGGCCTGTGCTGCTAAGTTATATCCATCACATTGGGCACAAGTTTGCCAGTCCCTCCTGTGATTTGTGGTCAGTAAAGTTGTTTTTAATTTGAAAGTCTTGACACTTGCTCACTTGAATAATATTAAGCTTGCCAATTCAAACATTAAAATATTCTGCCAATAATATTAAACTTAAAAAATTGTGGTGGTGTCACTTAGCCTACTCATTAGTAATTCATTTGTCATTATGCCGCATAATTTGGTTTGTATTGGTCTATTTTGTTTATTTAGTAACTACCTAGTAAAACAGAAAAAATGAAAACAAGTGTGACATTTACCGATTCAAAGGGATTTTTATTAAACGATTTCAATTTTTTTAATCGAATTTCAAACAAATTAATCCAATCACGATTTTCGATTTTTTAAATATATATATCACAGCCTTTTTTCGAACAATATTTAGTTGGGTAGAGGGGTGTATCCACCATTTATCTTGGGCATCACCGAATCAGCACCGGCCTAATAATAATTAATAGATTGGATTGGATATTGCTTAACGTCTTATCTTATATTATTGCACGTTGGCTATTCGAGACGATGAGTGGTGATAGATGAGGATGAAGTATGAACAGAAGGGAGGAGGGGAAACCCGGTACCGGCACGTAGCCTACTCCTTTCGAAAAGTACCAAGGGGACCAACGGCTTAACGTCCCATCCGAAAGGACGGTGTAACTTTGACAGTCATATAGGTTCCTCCACTAACCCGGACTGCCGAGCAGACGTCGAGGAGAACGAAGCCGTTACACTAGCTCTCGAACCCTCCATCTCCTCTAACCAGCGGTATACGTGAGTTTCAGGGAAGAGCGATCACCCACTCTACCCATGACCACGCCCGATTCTGTTTAACTTCGGTGTTCGAGTGGGAACCGGTTAAACGACCTCGGCTAAACGCTGGCTCTAATAATAATTAATAAAATTATTAATTAATAATTAATAAATAATTAAGCGAGCGAAGCGAGCGTTTCCATTTGACTCTGCCGGAAAAAATTAGTCACTGGTTTTGTTTTGTTTTTTTTTTGTTTTTTTTTTTTGTTTTTTTTTGTTTGTTTGTATGTCTCGCCATAACGTTCGAACGGAGGCTCGGATCGAGTTGAAATTTTGACCATCCGCAAGCTTCGTTCTCGATTGAATGCGATTAGTTTTGTGGCAAAATCGTTCAAAAAGTTAAAAAGTTACATTAAAGTTAATCGAAAGTTTTTTTTTCAAACTAAACGGCGACAAAATCTGAGATAGCCAAATCATTTAGAATGTCCGTCCGGTCACGAATATGTTAATTTTATTTTGATCCGATAAGTAGTGTAGATGGAAATTACATTATAACAAAAGGAACGTTGCCATGGCAACGAAAAGACGCGCGAAGTTTCTAATGCACTGCCACCTAGAAGAAATCAAAATACTTTCGAGGAAGCAGTCTATTATTTGTCAACAAAGAGTTTAAATAGTTTTCCCAAGGAGTCAAGGTCCTCTAGATGGCGGTGGATTTCATCCACAAAGTAAAGGTTTACTTGAGGTCCTCCAACTCCCTATACCGCCCTGGGTTAAATAAAAGTCGGTTTTTTGGCGTTTGGAATCTAACGTTCCGCGCGACATCTGTGTGACGATTGATGGAACTACATCAATAAAACTACGTCGCTTTTCTACTAGTAGTTAACAGTCGATGACGACAATTGGCGGTAACGTCAAAATATTAAATACGATCGGATGTTGGCGAGTGTTTTGGAGTAAAGCAAACTATCTTTATTGATGAGGGTATTTCTGATGGAGTAGACCTAAGCTTAGGACCTAGGCCGACAATATGTATTGTTCAAGATTTTGATTTGAATGCCAAGGACGTACTTACGTCTGAAAACTGTATTGTGGCCTTGGGCCTAGGCTACACTTGCGTCCGTTAGGCTTGAACAAGACATATCTCAAATTATTTCGCACGAAAATGTCAGTGACGCCTGCGCAACACTTTATAGTACAATAATAAATCAAAAGTAAATCGTTTTAAAAGACTAGGGCCCAGGGCTAATATGATTGAAATAAAATTGAAGTTTGACGTTTCGTCTGTTATTTGTTGTTTTCAGCGTCACTGCACATCGATAATCTACTGACCGTATTTAGCGTGCAGTGCTTTTATTAGTTTCACATTTAATCCGCCCTCAGCGCGCAGAGCGTTAGATTCCGTTTTGACTTGGGAGTAAGGGGACCTCCCCAAAGGGGAAACTTCTTTATCGACTCTGCTTACACACGGGTTTACGCAAATACCTTGGCAATAATAAATAATATTGGAAACATGGCCCTGTGGACAGCGAACGTCGCAAATTTTTAAATTTAAAAAAATGTGCAATGTGGGTCTAGCTATAGCACGTGCTCGCTTATCAACGCGTCCAACTGAGCGTTTCCTAGTAATAAAAATATATAAATAATAAAAATTAATAAAAAAATAAATAAATTAGGAACCCTGGTTTACACTGATGACCAATTCGTAAGTAATTTGCCTATTGACAGTACTTTTTTTTAAAAAAGAGGAACGAAATATGAATGAACTTAGTTTTAATAAGGAATTGCTGTATGCCCTACGATTATTTGATCTAATATAAACACTCTGAAAATTAATTGAAATTATATACACCCATGCACATATAGCTCATGCAACTTACCAAGCTGCGGATCTTCATTGTTAAAGTTGAAGTGCGCGAAATCTTCAGGTGCTGTATAGATTTCTATCGATTCCTCTTTAATTAATGTCAAATCGAATTCTTTGCTCGTATCCTGTGGTAGGCCTACTGGCGAAACCATATCCATTTGAGTTGTATCGTTATTTTGGCACTCCCATTCCTCTTTGACGACATCAGAGATTGCGCCATTGTTGATTTCGTAGTTATCTGCCAATGAAGATTCAAAGGTTTCATCTATTGGTTCTTCCTTGATCTGTTGTCTTTGTACTTCCATGATAGTATCACAGTATTTCTAGATGCGGAAAGAAAGAAAGAAAGAAAGAAAGAAAATACGTTTGTAGACCAGTGAAAAATACGTTTTCTAGCGGTGTTCCTGCAATCACGTCGTTACAACCCGCTGCGTGGCTTAGAAAGGTGCAGTTCCACGCGAGTCTACATGGGCAGCTGGGGCAGCGTCAGGTGACGACTCACAATCATGACGCATTACTGGTAGCTGAATTCCTGAGAGCTACACAATATTATTCTATCGTAGCCTAAACATCTGACGGTAGACAAGACATTCAACTTGGAAACTTAGCCTCAAGAGCGCTTTCCTATAATGACATCGCACATCGAAAATCGGTCTGCGTTAGTAGTCTGCCTATAAAATAGCTGTTCAATCGGAATTTTGCCGATGCTGGGATTGCTGACGTAGTGTAATAGACCGGGACCCACCATTAGTGAGACTCTACCCGCCCCCCCTGCGGAGAAATGGAGACCCATATATTATGATAGGGTGATTATTTTGTATTAGAAATCCACTTGTTGGCCAGTGGTGGGTGCGGGGTACAGGGGTGCTCAAAGGGTGAATTGTGCTGAATTTTCACAAGAAAATGAAAATGTGGACGAAATTCTATTTGTCACTTACAAGAATAAAAAGTCTGAAATAGATTTCGTTCAACGCTTGGGCCCTGAAAAAATAAAAACGGTTGAAAACACCCCCTTAAAATTTACCCTTTTGGCACCCCTGTACACCGCATCCACCACTGGCCAACCGGCCAATAAGTGGATTTCGTCTCCAAAATAATAACCCTTTCAGAATATATCAGTTTTAACCAAAACAAACAATTTGGGGCCATTTTCACTTTTTTTGAAAATCCAAAAAAGTTATTTCTGGGACATACAAGAAAATAAAAATATGGATAAAATTCTATTTTTTATTCCTTACACGGATCAAAAATCAAAAATAGATTTCGTTCAACGGTTTGGCCTTGAAAAAATAAAAACGGTTAAAAAATTCAGCACAATTGACCCTTTGGGCACCCCTGTACCCCGCACCCACCACTGGCCAACAAGTGGATTTCTACTCCAAAATAATCACCCTATCATAATATACGGGTCTCCATTTCTCCGGGGGGGTTCCACATAGGAGCTGGTCTTTAACTGATGGCTGGTAATTCTAGTCAATCAGAGGCTCCCAATTTAAAATACTGATCGCTCATTGGTCCAATGCTACCAGCATCGGCATACTTGCGTTCGAACAGCTATATATTCTGTCTTTGTGCATAGTGCAATTTGCACCAATAATGTTGTAGTCTATTTATAGCCCTTAGCTGGATCCCATGCAGCTTATTGAAGAACTAATGAGTAAAACAAACACACATATTAAACAAAGGTAGGCCAATAACAGATGTTTTAAATTCAGTTTATTATAACTTTGTAGCATTATTGTTAATTGTTAAGAGGAGTCGCTGAGGCTGGCGCGGACACGAGTTTAAGCGCTCAGCTTTCAGTTTTTTTTTTTCGGGTAAAGTGTTAAAGTCAAATAAGAATTTTTAGAGGAAATAATTACCTATAAGCTGAATTTTTGCAGAGACCTTTCTAACACCTTCTTACTCAAAATACTAAAACTCCTCTATTAGTGGGTTTTGTTTACTAATCCCGTGTGCAATTTTGTGATAGAGTATTGAGAGTGGTATCATTTGTTTCCTTGTGAAGTACAGATTCAGTAAAGTGATGGTGGGGATCTCGGGCCCGCGACTGGAAGGGGTGAGGGGGTGTTCAAATGTCTAAATTTTGTAAATATAAACAAATATTTTTCTACAATTTCTAACTTGTTTTAATTATTTTTAGCTTTCTTACGCATATTTAACTAACATATTTCAATAAATCATTAAATTGACCGCCATATTTGATTCAAAATGGCGGTAGTAATTATTTCTTAAAATTCCGCACATAGTCGTGTGGGATATCATATTTTTAATGCAGTTTTAATGCATTTTTGTTGTAATGTTACTATTTCAAATATTTACTAAACTGTAGTTCATTGTTGTGTCTGCATCTATGTAATTAGATTTATTTTGTTGTCCTTTGTAAATCAGTTTTATAACTGACTAGGATAGATGTTAAATAAATAAATTAATTAATAAATAAATTAATTAATTAAAAGTATTTAACGCCACAATATGGATAAGAGCACTGTTTCATGGTCATGGTTATCACTAAAAATACCAATATAGACCTTGCTTTGACTTGTAAACCAGTTTCCTACCGATTTTTTCAAATGATACATTAATTTTATGTTGCCTTCGCCAATATTTTAGTTATTATTTAACTATAGAGTACATATTTATGACATGGCATTATGATAAAGTAAAATGACATCCAACAAAATATAAGTTCAATATTATATTAATATATATTAACCCATGAAATTGTACTAACAAACTTATGATTATAATTATTATTCTCGCAGTTACAGTTCCTCATCGTCCTCTTCGTCATCTGTTTCATTATCACTTGGTTCATCCATATCTCTCACATTTTCACACCTTTCAATGTCAGCTGAACATGAACATATTTCGGTACACGCAAGTCCATTCATTACACCTACACACTTGCAGAGTGGTAAACATTTTGATTTTTCCACAAGAACACCGTACTATATTCTATTCACCTTCGCCTTCGGGAGTTATAGTACATGTACCTTGTGCACGTAAAGTTGAATAAAGTTATTCTTTTCTTAAAAAAAAAAAAAAAAAACAGTTCTTTAGGCCCGCAAGGGAGGTCACACATTACTGGCTCATATGATTTATCATAATCTATAGTTCATCCAAAGTCTGTTACTGGTGGTATACGAGGGTTTGCAACATGCGATTGCTGCCAAATCAATGCTTGATAATGAGCTCATCTGATAGCTGGGCGTTGTGCAGCTTGAGTCGGTGGTATACTTCATGCCTTCTACTTGCTTCTTCGTAAAAAACCACCATCGTAACTCGCTTAGAGTACTTATTTTGGGCACTCGCAAGTACACAGAGCATATGTATTCTTCAAGGACTCGATATGCCTCTTCTCCAATAATTGTTTCTGTTCCACCTAGTGATGCAAGGGCTTCCAGGACATTGTCATACATTCATTGCCATTGTCATTGTACAAACCTGTTCCAGAAACTAATCTTAGATTTACCAGAATATGAATTAGTTGACAGCTCCAGAAAGAGAATGCATTCCGAGTAAAGCAGCAAATCGTTTTTGTTCCAATGCTTCAGAAATTTTTCGTAATTAAATTCGGCGTGGTTTAACCCCTGTTAAAACCAGATAAGAATATTTTGGGGGTTGTGAATATCGATGTGTAGTCAACACTATACGTCAGTGTCAGGAGTGAAGATGGTCTAGGACTGTGCTTCTCTTTCGGTTGCATGAAGTGCATGGAGAATGATTTTCGTGTCGGCCTCTTCTTGACATAAAGTTCAGTGGCTTTTGCAATGTTCCGGTAAGAAACCAATTCTGTAATCGCATCTTTATTTTTGAAATGGGACATAAGTTTGTCTAGAGGGACCGATTCTATATTGTGTGAGGTTCTATTTCGTACTGAATGGAGGGCTTTCCCAGCTGCCGTTTGTTTCTTGTGATTTTTTTTAGCGATTTCTCAACATACGTATCAAATACAACATGGACCTCTGAGAAACTCCCATACTTTGAAAAGAGTTTCTTACAAAACTGATCTGCCAAATATGAAATTGTCCTGGTGTCCTTTGCAAGCTTTAGTGCGTGTATTTCTGCCATTCCATCTACAATCGCAACTGATATTTTCAGAGTTGGGATTCTGATTTGGGTTTGGAGATTCTGTATCGTCAGCTTGCAGTTCTTTGGATACGAGGTCTTCCAAATAATGCATTAGCTTACTTTTTAATTGAACGTGGTTCATGGTCCCATCAATCCCAAACATACTGCGTGGAACTGCAGATAGCTCGTATTTACCGATACTATATTCTTTTAGATTTATTTTTGGCCGAGAACGACATAGAACAACAAGACAATTGAAAAGCTTCCTGTCTTCTTTTAACTGAGCAACGCTCTCTTTGGTTTTTAATTTTACTTTCTTTGGCATAGTCTTACACAGTCTCAACTTGTTTTGTGGAACTGTATCCCACAAATTAACAGTCTAATCAATGATACGTTCACGAACGAATTTCTGATAGTGCGCTAGACCAAGGTTGCATTGCACAGACATCATGCATATCTTCAGCTGGAGCAACAGTCATTGTTACCAGATTGACCAAATCGTTGCCATCATAGGCAAAAGTAAAAGGATTAATGAAATTGCCTAGACATTCCACCATGGAAGTCACATTTTTCGAGTATCGAGTTGATGTTGCCTTGGATGCCTCATGATGAACCTCTCCCTTTCTCATCATACGTGGTGTCAGAACATCATGAACAAATCTTAGCTTACTCTGGACTTGTTAAGAAGAACTTGTTAAGGGATTGCGTATTTTGTGTTATCCCTACAATGCCTCCACTGACTTTCATATGTCGATTTTCTTGTTCAAGCGCTTCGTCTGCTCCTAAAGAACAAAAAGGGACATCCGATTTGTTTGGGGACCACTTACCACTTTCAAGTTCTTCCCACTTTGATATTTGGTTTTATATTTTCCAAATGCGGGAGTAGTGAACAGAGAGCCCGATCGAATGCACGAAATTCGTTAGATTGGAGCTGCGAGTCA